>JANDKJ010000687.1:0-30819 GCA_028551335.1 Armillaria sp. CMW 4456 | reverse complement strand
GTTAGACCCAAACTTCACATGACTCTAACAATGACAAACATCGGTTACTTCATGTTTGAGTATTCCCAGTGAAGTCACTGATTAGCATAAAGGCTAAGGCTAAGTCCTTTCATTGAAGACAGTGGCTACAGTGGTTGAGCTAATAGGCATAGGTTGGTATAGTATTAACTTAGCTCAAAGCTGGTTTGTACCAGTGAGAGCATACTACTTAAACACATGGCTCATTGATATGCCTGGAATTGTTACCCTGAGAAAATTGACCTTAGAAACACATTTTGTAACAGTAGGATAGCTAATCCATGCATTAGTTGGGCCTATACTTGAAAGAAACTGAATCCAGGACTTAGAAAGTATCCTGGAAAGACTCTAAGTGCACCTGGCCAGTCCTGCACCCTGTCACAATTGAGCAGGAACATTCTAGGCTCAGGGAATTGAATGTAACAATGGTCCAGGACTATATTTAGTGTCCAGGACTGGTCTTATGCAACCTGATTGGCGATTGATTGTCCAGGACCCACATATGAGCTCATAACTGTACAAGAGTATCCTGGACAGCCGCAAATGAGCTCATAAATGCAGAGGACTTTGGCTGGCCATGGGGAAACTAGTCCAGGATAGGTAACAATGATATAAATAACTTAGTGGTAGAATAGTATAAATACAAGCCTGTAATTAGTGCAGGGACCAAGTTTTCTGGCCCCTGGAAGTGCTATAAAGCAATCTAGTACAGATTAGGGTTAAGAGCTTTGAGCATAGTCTCACAGAAAGTAATTGCAACTGTTGACATTAAGTCCAGGAACATTTTGCAAGCACAGTATAGCCTGAGAACCAGTCAGACAGTTGTCCAGCAGTTCAGAACAGTTTTGTGTCAGTGATAAGTTGCATTCAGGTGCTCACTTGTGTCAGTTATTCTGCACCAGGCAGTCTTACAGTTCAGAATTGGAGTCCAGGACTCAGTTTGGTTGTGAATTTGGATCTATTGTGTCCTGGAAAGTGTTCTAGCAGTTATATTCACATAAACCACTCAGCATATTTTGATTTGTGTCCTGGCTACTAGCTAAAGTACATTTCTATTGACCAGGAAACTTACCCACCCCACAAACTTACATAGCAGGTGGTGTGTGTGTTGTGTTTTGGTGTTTTATGTGCAGTGCTCTCACCTTTCCTGGATTCACTCCCCACTCACCATCATCACTTTTCATTGTATATTACTGTTGTACATTATGTGGCAATGGTGTTTGTCCAGAGAGAAGTGACTGGTGGGAATGGGTAGGTAACATGAGTGGTAAGTACAAAGAGAAGTCCTAACCAGGCAAGTGGGCAAAGTGAACAAGTGGAGTTAAGCACTGATTTGATGATAGTGAGGGGGCAGCTAGGGTTAAGGTCAGAAAAAAGGGGCTAAAATCATAACATTACCCCCTTATTAAGACAGTCATCCCGACTGTCATCAAGCCTGTGATTTTAGAAAGTCATTGATAGCTTCCTGCACGTGTTCAAGTAGGTCTTCCTATACCCATTGGTGTTCTTCATCTCCATACCCCTTCCATTTGACTAGGTAGTCCATAACCATTTGGGATGGTTGATCTTTCTTTCCATGAACACATCAAGTTTGGCTGTCGATGATGTGTTCAACCTTGTATTTTTCCTCATCATTGATAATGTCTGGGGGTGGTGGTGGGTTTTTTGTCTGTGAGGGGAATGTGGGTTTGGTATATGGGGATAAGAGGGATTCATTGAAGACCAGGTGGATTCACCATGTGGCTGGGAGTTTTAACTTGTATGCTGAGAGACCAACTTTGGCGATAATTGGGAATGGTCCAACTCATTTATTGTCTAATTTCTTTTTTGGGCATGGGAGATGGAGGTTAGTCATTTTTAACCAGACCTTGTTGCCAACTGCATAGGTCTGGGTGGCATGTTTCCTCATGTCATATTGGGTTTTCATTCATTTGGCTGCCTTTTTGAGGGCAACTTTAGTCTTGACTTGTATTTTTGCCATTGTGGTGATGAAGTCATTTGCTGCTGGGGTTTTCTTGAGGCAGTGAGCTGTGGTGGCAGTTGTGTGGGGGTGTGTGCCATAGTTGATAAAGAATGGGCTTTTGCCTGTGGCAGAATGTACATGGTGATGAGGTGGTCAGATGGTTTAGTGATCTCCAAATGTAAACTGGTGAATAGTTGTCAGATACTTCTGGAATATCACAGTGTGAAGAACCAAAATGGAAATAGTGGTGTCTCAGCTTTGTGTTGGTATTACAGAACAACTAGTTTTGTTTGTAAGTCACTCCTTGGGTGTGTTGTATGTTTGTGTGTGAGCTTTCTGAGTACCTCTGTACTCATGTCAATTCCACCAGCAAAACACTATGCATATTCAGTACTGGACAAATCAGGCTGTCCTATGTTGACTGGCTTGTCATCTTTGTTGGGGGACTTCTCTCTAGTCTTGTGAGAAGTTACTACAGATTCTGATGCTCTGAGTTGCCTTTGGTCTCTGTTATCTGGTCTGGTGCATGTCATAAAACTAGGAAACTGGATGGGAAGGGAACTGGAATGTGTAAAATGGCTGTCGGTATTATGTTGGTATTTAATGAACTCCTAATCATCTCAGTATGGGTCTGTGTCAATGTTTCTGTGGCTATGGTGGTGCAATAGCGGGTCTTGTCTTTATTTCTGGGTTCCTCAGCTTTATCTGGTTATGTCTTGGCTTTATCTGTGACAATTCTATTCATCCTGATTCCTATAAACTGTCACTCTTTGTCAAAACTATACTTTGTTTCCTTTGTCTGGTCCTATCTCTTGTCAAATCAATTCCTATAACTGGTCAATATTATTTCCTGCGAAGCTCACACTAGAGCTGCCCTAAAACCTGTCAATACTAATTTCCTGCAAAGCTCACAATAGAGCTGCCCTATATCTGTCAATCTGTCAATGCTAAATCTGTTCAAAACCTATCCTTGCAATGCTCACAATAGAGCTGCCCTACAACTATCCAATACTATTTGTCTGCTCTTGACACCCAAATGGGTTTGCTAATGTCTTGTGAAAATGAAAACTGTTAAAACTAATCTGATCTTGTGAAATTGAAGCTAATTCTTTCCTATAAAACTAAAAGAGGTGAGTACTGCATGGTTATCACTTACTAACACTGAGCAAATGCCAGTAATGAAGTAAAACAATGATGAGAGTGAAGGTTTTAAGTCGATGGATGGTTGTGAAGTGTCTTGGCTTTAACAACATCAAGCTTGGCTTTGTGGCAAACGAAATTGCTATTAAACATGTACTATCAGTATTGTCAAAGCTGGGTGAGTTACTGAGGTAAATGAATCAATATGTGTGTGGGGGGGAACAGAATAGAGGGAGTAACTAACTGTATAGTAGGAAATTACTGGGTTTATGTAGTAAGATATAAATAAATGGTGTCCTTGTGGTATATCTGAAGGGCTATGCATTAACATAAGTGTTTCTGACCTTCTGACTATACAGCAGGTTGTGAACGTTGTCTTATTTGTGTCTGCACCTTTGATTTTCATAGTTCTGGCATTAGACTATGCCTTATTTGTGGTGTTGGAGTTGAGAATACTCATTGGAAATGGCTGAGTACCGCCAAAGTATTGTGTGTGTCAATGTCTCGTGGTTATACAGCAATAACCAATTAATTCCAAAGTCGCCAAAGAGTGTTCTTGCTGCAGAAATCATCAAATTGCTGTGATGAAGCCCCTATGATTGCCAGATCAATGTCGAGAAGCTCTGCTTGCATGGCTGCATCTGTGTGCTTTGATGTGGCAATGCTGGAGATGTCGGCAATGCGCTCTAGGTCCTATTCTGGTAATGGCAGCACTAAATCCACAGCTTTAGGTCAAAATTGGAGTTGTCAGGGTATTGCCAAGGTATTAGCATTGGAAAAGCATTGGAAAAGCCCTATAAAGTATATATGGGCTTGTGTGGAATGATTGGTTTGCTGAAAGTCCACTAAAGGAAGAAATCCATGAAATTGGAGCATACAGAGCCCTGAGGCTCATTAATGGTTATTGTGTTGGAAGGCGGTGAGGGGGAGCCATTCGGGCCAGTCATTTTGTCAATGGTTGATAAAAGGCCATAGGTACTTTTCAATGTCCTGGTTTGCTCATTCAGTCTGTCCATCAGTCTGTGGGTGGTGGGTGGTAGATGGGTTACCTTGAATGTCCAAGAGTTTGTAGAGGTCAGTGATGAATTTTGAAATGAACTGGGGTCCTTGGTTGCTGATGATCTTTTGGGGCATCCCATGGCAGGCGTAGACATGGTCTTGTAGTATCCTGGCCCATCCCTCAGATGACAGTTTGGTGGTGCATGCAATTGGAACAATTTCCTTGGAGAACTGGTTGACAATGAGGAGAATGGCATCCAGTCCCTTCAACTTGTGTAGTCCGGTGATCATGTTGACACTAATGTGTGTCCACAGCACTTTGGGGATCTCATTTGGGTGGAGCAGAGTAGGTTTGGCCTGAGTGTGCATTTTTGTGCATTGGCAGGCTTTGCATCCTTTGACATACTCCTCAATATCCCTGCCAAGCTTGGGCCACCAGTAGTTGCACTGTACCAGTTCCTTGGTCTTGGCAACCCCTGGGTGTCCGGTGGTGATGTGGTCATGGTGGTAAGATATGATCTCTCCTTGGAGGGCTGTATTTTGGGGGACATAAATCCTCCTGTCATACTCAAGTAATCCATCACACCTCATCACTCCTCGCTCGTGTGCCACCAACTCTGCGATTCCAGCATCCCAGGTGTTCTCCTCCTTCGTCGCTTTCCATATCCTTTCCTCTATCTCCCCTTCCTCCAGCATCATGACTGCTCAGAAGAAGTAGGATTCTGGTAGGACAACTGTTTCTCAATTGTCATTGTTCCCTTGGTCGTGGTCAGCATGTTGGCTGAGGAGGTCCACCTTTTGGTTGGCTGTTCCAGGTTTGTGATGTAGTGTGAAATGGTATTCGGCCAGCTTGGTGACCCATTGATCCTGTTGTTGATTGAGTTTTTGGGGCTGTCAGAAGTACTGGAGATTCTGGTGGTCCGACCAGACTTTGAACATCTGTGCAGCACCCATGAGGTAGTGCCTCCATTCAAAAAGGGCATGCATTATAGCGAGTAGCTCCTTGTCATAGATTTTGTAGTTTTGCTCAGTGGTGGATAGTGCCTTTGAGAGGAAGGTGACTGGTTGCCACAGTGTCTCCTGCTGTTGCGAGAGTACTGCACCTATTGCCCCCTCACTGGAATCTGCCTCTATTCGAAACTTCCCTTCATCCATTGGTATGGCCAGTATGATGTCCTTGGCCAGCCTCCTTTTTAGCTCTTCAAACACCTGCTGCTGTGCTGTCCCCCACACCCATGGTTCCTTCCTGGTGAGCTTCATCATTGGTCGTACCACCTTGCTGTAGTCCTTGACAAAGCATCGGTAGAAGTTAGTGAAGCCAAGGAAGGACTGAAGTTCCTTCTTCTTCATCAGCATGGGCCATTCAGTCACTCCCCATGTCTTTACCTCATCCATCCTTACCGATCCTTCACTGACTATCACCCCCAAATACTTGGTCTCAAGTGTTTCAAATTTGCACTTCTCAGCTTTCAGATATAGCTTGTGCTTTCACAGCATGGCCAAGACTTGTTGGATGAGTCACCAATGTTCGTCACAGTTCTTTGACATAATGAGGATGTTGTCAAGGTAGATGGTGACCTTCCCAGTGGCGATGAGATCCTTGAAGATGTCATTCATCATCCACTGGAAGGTTGCAGACAAGTTGGTTAGACTAAAAAGCATGATGGTGGGTTTGAACAGCCCCCAATTCATGTGGAATGCTGCCTTCCACTTGTCTCCTTCCTTTATCCACACATTGTTATATTCCCATCGTATGTCAAGCTTGGTGAAATATTTGGCCCCCTTCAGCTTGTCCATCAGTTCTGAAATTAGCAGGAGTGGGTATCAGTTCTTGATTGTCATCTCATTAAGTTTTTGATAGTCCTGGACAGGTCACAGCTTCCCATCCTTCTTCTTGACGAAGAAGAAGGGGGAAGCCATCGGTGATTTGCTGGGCTGGATTCTCCCAGTGCGAAGGTTCTCATTGAGGAAGTTGTCAAGCTCAGTCTGTTCCTTAGGTGACAGCAGGTAGATCTTGCAGTCAAGGGTGGATTTGGCATTTGGGATGAGTTCGATGGCATGGTCCCAGGGTTTGCAGGGCGGTAGCTCATCAAAGTTTTCTTTCAAAAACAGGTCATGGAAGTCCTGACACCAGTTGGGGACTAGTTCCTTGAACGTCCTTTCTGGCCATGTTCTATAGGCTTCTGCAGCCAAGTTGTTGGCTACATGGGTATGCAGGCATATCTCCTTGGTCATGTCTACTGCTAGAATCATCTCCCCTTCTTCAAGTTCTTTGTCCCAGTGGTCCTCATCGCCATCTGGTAGAGTGAAGATTGCATAATTACAGTGACAGCACATGAACATGATGTGTCCAGTCCCCCAGTTGATTAGTGGGTTGTGGCACCTCAGCCAGTCATGTCTGAGGAAGATGTCCTTATCCCTGAGGTCAGTCATGGCCAGGTCAATTTGTTCACTGTGGTTGCTGATCTTCATTCATAATTCGACATAGGCGGTGATTTCCCCTGCATGGTTTTGGGTTCCATCAGCATTGAAGACAGGAATTGGGTGGGTGGTGGGTCACATGATTAGTCCATGTTTGTTGACAAATGTCTTGTTGATGGAGTTCCCAGTACAGCTGCTGTCAACCAAGGCAGTGGCTGGGTGGTTCTGGTGTCGTTCCAGGGTTTTGAGGTGGATGGTGGTGAGGAGGTCCTTGCCTCTGGACTGCATCATGTGTATGTACTGTCAGGGTTGTTTGAGCTCCTCTAACCACTCCAAGGCAGTTGATTGTTTTGCCATTTGAAGTTGTCAGATGAGGTCATCAGTGACTTCCCACTGGTGGGTCCCATGGATCCAGCAGAGTAGAGTGCCTTTGGCAGACAGGAGTGGGGTGTAGAGGCTTTGCCATATCCACTCAGCACTCCAGGGCTTGAGCCACTCTGTAGAGTCATGCAGGTACTTGGAGGAGGCACTCAGCTCAGGGGGGTGGTCATCACTTACAAGCTTGATGACATTTCTGGTGATGCAGTCCCAGGGCTTCATCGTCCAGTTGCTGTCCTTGTCGATGTGATAGGGAAAGTGGGGTGCCAGGATTCGGACCATTGAGGTGGTGGGTGGTGTCATATGGGGCATGCAGGCCCCCATTCAGCCCCCTTTGCTGGTTGAGGTAGCGGTCTTGTTTTTGCCTGCTGGGACATTTGTGACCAGTAGGGAGGGCTCCCATGCTAACTCTCCTGTCATGGTCAGGGTCACCTTGGCCATGCCCTCAGAAGCCTGCTGGGGGACTTCCACTGGTGGTGCTTGTACGGTTTCAGGAATGGTTGTGGCACACTTATCCAGCTTCCATCTTGATTGCTTCTTTTGCGATTCTTTGGGACTCTTTGTCATTGGTGTCAGAAGAGGTATATTTGAATGCATTGAGACTACAGGCATATCATAAGTACTATTACATGTAGGTGATGACATACTAGAGCTAATTTTGTCCATGGCCAATTGAGTGAAATCGCTCGCTCATCAGCCTAATCTTTTACCTCCTCGATGACACTGGTCAAGGGCATCTTCTCCTCAGCAGTGGCATACTCGTTCTCAAGCCACTCAATGGCAGCATAAATCTGTGCTCAGGTGTGCGGTGGTCGAGAGTATGGTTTCTTTGGCTTCGGGCATTCTCGAGCAAAGTGCCCCTTCTCATTGCAATTATAGCATAGTCTGGCAGTCTTGGCACATAGTCAATCTACATCCATCAGTTGTCCTTGCCTGCCATAGGTCGTCCACATCCCAGTCCTCTTGTCACTGGAAGAGGGTGTCATCATTGGAATGTGTCCACCCATGGGCAGGGACAGTTTCATAGTCATGGCAGGACAAGTTACCATATTGTTGACCACCTTTGACCTTTGTCTGGCCTCATCTCCTTCGATAATCCACTTCTTCCATTCATGATATCTGTTTGGCAGCAGGATCCCCATGTCAGTGATCTTGTTGTGAATGGTGCATGGTACACCCCCCTTCATTGCCATTGTCATCTGCCCTCTTTCTCCCATGTCATGGATGAGCTCAGCCTTCCTCCTGGGATCTTCCAGCTTCTGGAAGTATTCAATGGCCATCTCGATGCCAACATTCCAACAAAGCTCTGTCATAGCCTGGTGATGCTTCTTGGTTACCGCTGGGTCACCGAATTGGGTTCTAAGTGCATCCTTGAAGTCGAGCCAGGTTGGGAAGTGGTGGTGGAGGCAGGAGCACAAGTATAGTTCCTCTTGGATACTGACCCACCAGTTCTTGGCCTGTCCTTCCATGTGGGAGATGGCAAATATGATTTTGTTGCTATCTGAAAAGAACCTGAAGAAGGTCTGGAAGTAGAGTTCACAGTCGTTGATGAATCATCACAGGTCATTGGCTACCCCTTTGAAGGGATCAGGGGTTTTGACAAGAATTGGTTTAACATTTAGCCAGAGGTTGTCAGCTACCATCTCAGGGGCAGGGTTATCAGCAGGCCAACCAGGGGGTCCCCCTGGTGGTCCAGGGAGTGATGCAAGTTCATCTCATGCAGAGGGGTGCAGGGAGCCTCCTGGTGTATTGCCAGGCTGCCATCCCGGTGCAGTTCACATGCAAGTAGCTGCAGTGAGGGCAATGTGAAGGGCTTCTCACACATCTCATATGTTTCATTGGTTAATCTGATCCTGTTCCCAGGCACCAACCAAGCCCCAGGACGGCAGCTCAGGCTTCCTCTGGTTGCTGGGGTCTGTTTCTTTGGCTCTACCCCATGATGGAGGGGTGGTTGGGGTGTGAGGGGCCCACAGCTTCTGGTCCTGCCATGGCATAAAGGCTGACACAGAAGGGGATCTCATCTTGTCAGTTAATCAGGTCCACAGCTCATTCCTTGGCCCAATTGAGTAGGCCACATGTTGTTAGGTCTTGGTCTTGGATTGTGGATCATTCTCTGATCGGCCTCATGGTCACATACTGTCATAAATAATGGTATTCAATTACTGCTAAATCAAGATACCATTCCCACATCTCTCCTTCCATGGTGGGGACCCATAGTTCCTTTTCCTTAATCAGCTGTGTCTTCTGTATATATATTTCAATGTCATCATACTTGGGTATCTCCATCTCACTCCTTGAGATCAGTGAGGTCGACCCTAGATGAAGGGAATCCAGATCCCAGGAAGGATCTGGTTGCTCATGGGAGTGCTCTGGTTCTGCTGGTGTTGGAGTTGATTCCTCCATCAGAGTCATTCTCATGGGGAGGAATGACAGGATCCATGTCACTGTCGTAGTCAGGGTCAGTTGCATTGCTGCTGGCTGGGTGATTAGGGGAGGGGTTGCTTTGAGGTGTGGGGTTCGTCAATAAGGGAGTGAATGCTTGCCTCATCATTGTTGTAGTTTGCAGTATGATTGGGAAGGGTAGTGGTGAAGGGGCCTGCAGCAGGTTCAAAGGGGGTGGGGTTTCAAACCACAAGGGGCTGGGGAGTTCCTGGGGCAGTGACAAGGGTGAGCTCAATCAAGCTGCTGCTGTCCATGTTCTTGGCTGGCCAGGGGTCGTTGCCCCTGGGCTCACTGACATGTATGTTGATGAGCCTCAGGGCTCTGTATGCTCCAATTTCATGGATTTATCCCTTTAGCAGACTTTCAGCAAACTAATCATTCCACACAAGCCCATATATACTTTATAGGGCTTTCCCAATGCTTTTCTGACACCAATACCTCGGCAATACTCTGAAAACTCCATTTTTGACCTAAATCTGTGGATTTAGCACTGCCATTACCAGAATAGGACCTAGAGCACATTGCCAACATCTCCGGCATTGACACATCAAAATGCAAAGGCACAGCCATGTGAGCAGAGCTTCTCAACATTGATCCAGCAATCATAGGGGCTTCATCACAGCAATTTGACAATTTCCACAGCATGAACACCCTTTGGTGACTTTGGAATTAATTGGTTATTGCTGTATAACCACGAGACATCGATGCACATGATACTTTGGTGGAACTCAGTCATTTCTGACAAGTATTCTCAACTCTGACACTATGAATAAGGCATAATCTAATGCCAGAACTACAAAAATCAAAGGTGCAGACACGAATAAGACAATGCATAAGACCTGCTGTATAGTCAGAAGGTCAGAAACACTTATGTTAATGCATAGCCTTCTAGATATACCACAAGGATGCCATTTATTTATATCTTACTATATAAACATGGTAATTTCATACTGTACACCAGTTACTCTCTCTATTCTGTTCCTCCACATACACATATTGACTCATTTACCTCAGTAACTCACCCAGCTTCAACAATACTGATAGTACATGTTTAATAGCAATTTCATTCACCACAAAGCTGAGCTTGATGTAGTTAAAGCCAAGATGCTTCACCACCATCCATCAACTTAAAACCTTGACTCTCATCATTGTTTTACTTCATTACTGGCATTTGCTCAGTGTTAGTAAGTGATAACCGTGCAGTACTCACCTCTTTTAGTTTTATAGGAAAGAATTAGCTTCAATTTCACAAGATCAGATTAGTTTTAACAGTTTTCATTTTCACAAGGCATTGGTGAACCCATTTGGGCATCAAGAGCAGACGAATAGTATTGGATAGTTGTAGGGCAGCTCTATTGCAAGCATTGCAAGGATAGGTTTTGAACAGATTTAGTATTGACAGATTGACAGATATAGGGCAGCTCTATTGTGAGCTTTGCAGGAAATAGTATCAACCAGTCATAGGAATTGATTTGACAAGAGATAGGACCAGACAAAGGAAACAAAGTATAGTTTGACAGAGATTGACAGTTTATAGGAATTAGGACAAACAGAATCGTCACAGATAAAGCCAAGACATAACCAGATAAAGCTGAGGAGACCGGAAATAAAGATGAGACCTGCTATTGTACTGCCATAGCCACAGAAACATTGACACAGACCCATACCGAGATGATTAGGAGTTCATTTAATACTGACATAATATCATATCACGACAGACATTTTACACATCCCAGTTTCTTTCCCATCCAGTCTCCCAGTTTGACGACACACACCAGACCAGATAACAGAGACCAAAGGTGACTCAGAGCATCAGAATCTGTAGTAACTTCTCATGAGACTAGAAAGAAGTCCCCCCAAAGACAACAAGCCAGTCAATGTAGGACAGCCTGATTCATCCAGTATCAAATTGTTAGACCCAAACTTCACGTGACTCTAACAACAACAAACAACCGGTTACTTCGCATTCGAGCATTCCCGGTGAGTCGTTGCTTTGCAAGAGATGGGCTAAGTCCTTAGTCTTTAGCGGGAGTGGGGTTTTGTGAGTATCAAGCAAAGTTGGTATTTTATAACTTAGCTTGAAGCTGGTCTATACCAGTGCGAGCGTCCTACTTAAATACATGGTTTGTGTGCTACTGTTGTACAGTGTATGGTGCCGGTGTTTGCCCTACGAGAAGCGGCCGGTGTGAAGGAATGAGTGTCAGCGGATGGTAAGTACAAACGAGAAGCCAGATAGGGTGGGTAGAGAGCGAGAATTGAGGTTAGACAGGTGAGCGAGTGGAGTTAGGTGCCGATTGGTGGATAGTGTGAGGCTAGGAGTCAGATGGCTAGTGATAGTGTGACACAGTCTGGGGTTAAGGTTGAAATAGGGGTAAAAATCGTAACATTACCCCCTCGTTAAGGCAGTCATCCCGACTGCCACAACCTCTACCCTTTGGTTACGATTTAAGAAGTCGTCTATCGCTTCCTGGGCATTACCAAGTAGGTCTCCTCGCACCCATTGGTTTTCCTCGTCTCCATATCCCTTCCATTTGACGAGGTAGTCAGTGACGACTCGTGGTGGTTGATTTTTCTTTCCTCGTACTCGTCGGGTGCGGCTGTCGACAATGGCCTCTACTTCGTACTCTTCCTCGTCATTTATTATTTCTGGTGGTGGAGGCGGCTGTTTCCTTTGGGAGGGGAATGTTGGCGGTGTATATGGGGTTAGGAGTGCTTCGTTGAAGACGGGGTGGATCCGCCACGTTGCTGGTAGTTTGAGCTTGTATGCCGAACTGCCGACTTTGGCGAGGATCGGGAATGGTCCAACTCGCTTGTCGTCCAACTTCTTCTTTGGTCGTGGTAGGTGGAGGTTTGTGGTGTCCAGCCACACTTTGTCCCCTACGTTGTAGTTTACTGCCTCTCGCTTCCAGGCATCATACTGCGTCTTCATCTTTGGCTGCCGTCTTCTCCAGTGCGGCCTTTGTTTCTTGATGGATTTTCGACAAAGTCGTTTGCGGCCGGGGTCTTGTGCGGTCGGTGGGTGTTGGTGATGGTGACTTGTGGGTGGATTCCATGGTTGATGAGGAATGGGGTTTTTCCCGTTGCTGAGTGAATGCGGTTGTTGTGCTGGAACGCTGCGAGTGCGAGCCACTCAGGCCAGTCGTCTTGTCGATGATTGATGAAAAGGCATAGGTATTTCTCGACTTCTTGGTTAGCTCGTTCCGTCTGGCCATCGGTTTGTGGGTGGTAGACAGTGGATGGGTTTGCACGGATATCGAGGAGATGGTATAGGTCGGCTATGAATTTTGAAACAAATTGGGGCCCCCGGTCACTGATGATTTTTTGGGGCATCCCGTGTCGCACGTAGACGTGGTCTCGGAGTATTTTGGCCCATCCTTCTGACGATAGTGTTGTAGTGCAGGCGACAGGGATGATTTCCTTTGAGAATTGGTCAACGATGAGAATGATTGTGTCCTGTCCTTTTGACTCTGGTAGGCCCGTAATCATGTCGATGCTGATGTGCGTCCATGGGGCTTCGGGGATCTCGTTTGGGTGTAGGGGCGTCGGTCTGGCCTGCGTGATTGTTTTCGTGCGCTGGCAGACTTCGCATCCCTTGATGTACTTCTCGATGTCGTTTCCGAGTTTCGGCCACCAGTAGTTTCGTTGGAGGAGTTCCTTGGTTTTGGCGATCCCGGGGTGGCCGGCGGTGATGTGGTCGTGGTGATAGGAGATTAGTTCGCCTCGAAGAGCGGTGTTTTTGGGTACATATAGCCTCCCGTCGTATTCGAGTAGGCCATCCCGCTCCGTGATTCCTCGTTCGTGGGTTAGGGACTCCGCGATTCCCGAGTCCCATGTCGCCCTATCTTTTGTCGCCTCCCGGATCCTTTTTTCGACTTCCCCTTCACTTGGCATTTCAAGCTGGCGGGTGAATAGCGCTTCGGGGAGGACGACTGTTTCCTGGTTGTCATCCACTCCCTGGTCGTGGTCGGCTCGTCGACTGAGAAGGTCCACCTTTCGATTCGCGGTCCCTGGCTTGTGATGCAGTGTGAAGTGGTACTCGCCAAGTTCGGTAACCCACCTGGCTTGTCGTCGGTTGAGCTTTTGTGGTTGGCGGAAGTATTGGAGGTTCTGATGGTCGGACCAGATCTCGAAGGTTTGGGCGGCGCCCATGAGGTAGTGTCTCCACTCCCCAAGGGCGAGCATGATGGCGAGGAGCTCCTTGTCATAGATCTCGTAGTTCCGTTCGGTGACGGATAGTGCCTTCGAGAGGAACGCGACGGGTCTCCACGTCGCTCCTTGTTGTTGCGAGAGTACTGCTCCGATGGCTCCGTCACTTGAATCCGCCTCGATTCGGAACTTCCCCTCGTCTGTGGGTATGGCTAGGACGACATCCTGCGTTAGTCGCTCCTTTAATTCCTCGAACGCCTGTTGCTGGGCTGCCCCCCACACCCATGGTTCCTTCCCTGTCAACTTCGTCATTGGTCGCACTATTTTGCTGTAGTCCTTGACGAATCTCCTGTAAAAGTTGGTGAAGCCGAGGAACGACTGTAGCTCCTTTTTCTTTGTCAGTGTCGGCCACTCCGTCACCCCCCGCGTCTTTATCTCGTCCATCCTTATCGACCCTTCGCTCACAATTACCCCCAAGTATTCAGTCTCCAGCATCTCAAATTCGCACTTCTCTGCTTTGAGGTATAGCTTGTGCTGTCGTAGCGTCGCGAGGACTTGGCGCACTAGTCGTCGGTGTTCGCCCCAATCCTTGGACATGATTAGGATGTCGTCCAAATAGATGGTGACCTTTCCTGTGGCGATGAGGTCCTTGAATATGTCATTCATCATCCACTGGAAGGTCGCGGGCGAATTGGTTAGGCCGAAGAACATGACCGTTGGTTCGAACAGTCCACGATTCGTGCGGAAGGCCGCCTTCCACTCGTCTCCCTCCTTAATTCGTACGTTATTGTACCCCCATCGAACGTCGAGCTTGGTGAAGTATTTGGATCCCTTCAGCTTGTCCATGAGCTCCGAGATGAGCGGTAACGGGTAGCGGTTCTTTATCGTCATCTCGTTGAGCTTGCGATAGTCCTGGACCGGTCGTAGCCTCCCGTCCTTCTTCTTGACGAAGAAGAAGGGGGAGGCCATTGGCGACTTGCTGGGGCGGATCCTCCCAGTGCGGAGGTTCTCGTCCAGGAAGTTGTCCAGCTCTGCCTGCTCCTTTGGGGAGAGGGGGTATATCTTGCAGTCGAGGGTGGATTTGGCATTGGGGATGAGTTCGATGGCATGGTCCCATGGCTTCCGGGGTGGTAGTTCGTCGAAGTTGTCCTTGGAGAATAGGTCGTGGAAGTCCCGGCACCATTCGGGGACTAGTTCCTCGAATGTCGCTCTGGCTTCGATTCGTGGGCCTTGGCCGCCAAGTCGTTGGCGACGTGGGCGCGTAGTCGTATTTCCTCCGTCATTTCTACTGCTAGGATGGTGTCTCCCTCCTCCAGCTCTTCGTCCCAATGGTCTTCGTCGGCATCCGGTAGGGTGAAGGATCAGGCGGTTGCAGCGGCATCGGCCGAACGTGATGCGCCCCGTTCCCCAATCGATCAGGGGGTTGTGGCGCTTCAGCCAGTCATGGCCGAGGAACAAGTCTTTATCCCCCAAGTCGGTTACGGCCAGGTCGATTCGCTCGGCATGGTCGCCGATCTTTAGGCGAAGTTCGACATAGGCGGTGATTTCCCCGGCTCGGTTTCGCGTCCCGTCGGCGTTGAAGACAGGGATTGGGTGAGCAGTGGGTCGGGTGACTAACTGATGTTTGTCGACGAAGGCTCGGTTGATCGAGCTTCCGGTGCATCCGCTGTCGACGAGGGCGGTGGCCTGAAGGGTCTGGGGTCGCTCCAGGGTTTCTAGTTGCACTGTGGTTATTAGGTCCTTCCCGCGGGATCGAGTGGCATGAATATAGCGTCGGGGTCCTTTAAGCTCTTCCAACCACTCGAGCGCCGTCGACCTGTTCGACTTCCGGAGTTGCTGAATGAGGTCGTCGGTCACCTCCCATTGGCGAGTCTTATGGATCCACTGAAGGAGGGTGCCCTTGGCCGCCAGGACTGGGGCGTAGAGGCTCCGCCAGGTCCACTTGGCGCTCCAAGGTTTGAGCCACTCTGTCGGGTCATGTGGGTATTTGGGGGAGGCTTCTGGTTCGGGTGGTCGGTTGTCACTTACGAGCCCCATGAAGTTGCTGGTGCGCCGGTCCCAGGACTGCATGGTCCATTGACCATTTCGGTCAATGCGATATGGAAAGTGTGGCAATGGTATTGGTACCTTCGAGACAGAAGGTATTGTCGTATGGGGCGTGCAGGCCCCTTTTCGGCCCCCTTCGCTAGGCGAGGTAGCGGCCTTGCTCTTGCTCGCTGGGACATTTGCGACCGGTGGGGAGGGCTTCCAAGCTAGCTCTTCTGCCATGGTTGGGGTTACCTCGGCCATGCCCTCGAAGGATGATCGGGCAGCTTTTGCCGGCGGCGCTTGTACGGTCCCTGTGACGGTCGTGGTGCGCTCTGCCAGTTTCAGCGGGGATCGTTCCTTCTGCGATTCTTTTGCGTTCTTTGTCGTACGGGTTTTATTTGGGTGCGTGGATACTACAGGCGTGGCATAAGTACTATTACAAGTATTCGACGATGTACTAGAACTAATTTCGTCCTTGGCCGACCGGGCGGAATCGCTCGCTCGTCGGCCTAATCTTTTACCTCCTCAATACCGCTGGTTGAGGGCGTCTTCTCCTCGGCAGTGGTGTATTCGTTTTCGAGTCGTTCGATAGCGGCTCAGATCTGCGCCTTCGTGCGCGGCGGTCGGTTAAACGGTTTCTTCGGCTTCGGGCAGTCTCGTGCGAAGTGCCCCTTCTCATTACAATTATAGCATAGGCCGCCGTTGCAGGCCTTGACTCGGTCTACATCCATCGGCTGTCCTTGCCCGCCATAGGTCGTCCCCGTCCCGGTCCGCTTGTCGGTGGTTGTGGGTGTCGTTGCCAGCGCGATTCCGGTCGTAGACGGGGTCGGCTTGGCAGGGCGGGTGATCATATCGTCAATGACTTTCGAGCGTTGTCAGGACTTGTCTCCGTCGATAACGCGCTTCTTCCAGTCATAGTATCCGTCGGGTATTAGTATTCCCATGTCAGTGATTCTGTTTCGGACCGACTTTGGTACTCCCATCTTGAGCGCCATCATCATCTGTCCTCGTTCTCCTACATCGTGGATCAGTTCGGCCTTCCTCCCGAGATCTTCCAGCTTTAGGAAGTACTCTACCGCTGTCTCCACCCCGATGTTCCACTTGAGTTCCGTCATCGCCTTGTAATGCTTTTCTATGACGGCGGGATCTCTGAACTGCTTTCGCAGGGCGCTTTTGAAGTCGAGCCATCAGGGGAATCGATGGTGCAGGCGGGAGCTAGAGAACAGTTGTTCTTGAATACTGACCCACCAGCCCTTGGCACGGCCGGTCATATGGGAGACTGCAAAGATGATCTTTCCCACATCGGAGAAGAAGCCGACAAAGGTCTGGTAGTATAGTTCACAGTCATTGATAAAACGTGGGAGGTCGTCAGATTCGCCCTTGAATGGGTCGGGTTCTTTGACGAGAGTAGGTTTAACATTTAGCCGCAAGTCACCGGCGACCATTTCGGGGGCCGGGTTGTCGTTAGGCCAATCGGGTGGTCCTCCGGGGGGTCCCGGGAGGGAGGCTAGCTCGTCTTGCGCCGATGGATGAGGGGATCCTTCAGGAGTGTCGCCAGGGACCCATCCTGGCGCGGTTCGAGTCTTGGAGGCTTTGGCGAGTGCGATGCGTAGTTCTTCTCGCGCCTTCTTGACATTGGCCTGGTTAATCTGGTCCTGTTCCCATTCCCCAATAGATCCTGATGGCTTCTTGCTTGGCGCTTTCGGGTCTACCCGGGCCTGGGCAGGGGGTTGAGTCTGCATGGGTCCGGCAGCCGCGGAGTCTGCCGCGGCAGTGAGGGTGATGTGGAAAGGGATTTCCTCGTTCGTGTTTACAGCGGCGGCAGCCCGTTCCTTGGCTCGGTTGATTAGGTTTCGGGTCCTAATCTCTTGATCTCGGAACGTTATTCGGGTGCCAACCGGCTGGGAGTCATTGTACTTTTTTAGGCGCTGGTATTTGGCTATGGTGATATCAAGATAAGCTCCCCACGTTTCTTCTGTTGTTTTGGGTATAGGTAAGTCTGCTACTGTTATGGGTGGGGCATTTTGTATATACAGTTCTACCGTGTCCCATTTGGGCTGTTCCAGTCTACTCGGATTCGGTGAGGTTGACTCTGCTGGATGGGAACCTGAGGAAGAGCCCCTCGGTGGGGTCGCCCATCCATCGTGGACTTCCAGGGTCAGAGGTTGGCTCGTCGGTAGGGGGAACGGATCCTCGCCCATTACCGGGGTCAGTGGTAGTGGGAGGGGGACTTGGGGGGATGGCGCTGGTAGGGGCTTGTGGTACATCGACGATGGAGCGTATACTGGCCTCGTCGTCAGCGATGTGATTGGAAAGGGGAGGGTGGTCAGCGGGTTTGAAGGGGTCTGGGTTGGTAGCCACAAGGGGCTGGGTAGATTCAACGGGGGTGGCGAAGCGGCGGGACTCGTCGGTACTGGAGTCGGTCTCCTCAGCCAGCCAGCGAGGTCAGCCTCGGGGCTCGCCGACGCGTATGTTCCTGACAAGGTTCGGCTCACTTGTGATGGTTGTCTGGCCGGGTAAGGGCGATAGCTCGTTGTAGTTGGGGGGACGGATGGTATCGGTTGATCGCCAGATTCCCGAAGGTCCTGCGATGGGCTGCTCAGGTCGCTGGCCCTGACCTCCCGTGCGTATCGCTGTGCGTCGGTGTCTTCTGCCATGGGTGGCCAGGGCGGATCAGGCAAGCTCAGCACGGAAGGCGGCGGCGCGACTAGCGGCGTTGCTTCGAGAATCTCCTGGAGTGGGATCACTGGGAGTACCTGGGAGGGGCTGGTTCAGAGGCGGCCCCAGTGGATATCGGTGGTCGGGGATGGAACTGGTGCGGGAGCGGGTGGGGTAGGGCGTTGCTGTCCAGGGAGGAGGCGAGTTGGGTCGAGACGCTGCTTCCACGTCTTGCTCGACTTCTGGGTTTGGAGGGATGTTCGGTCCTGCTCCTCAGACGTCGGGGCCAAGCCCTGCCCTGCACGGGAAGACGACATAGAAGCGATTAAAGAGACGGATTAGGGGGAGGAAAAAGCTGACGAGGGTCTGGTAGTAATACCAGAGGATGAAGGCCAAGGCTGTGAGGCCGATTATGGCGGGAACGGTTAAAAGGGCGAGGTCAGTGTTTTGTGAGGACATACGGTCTTTTCTTTCACGGCGAGCGTGTAAAGAAAAGAGGGTGAGGAAGCTTCGAGCTAATTGTTAGACCCAAACTTCATGTGACTCTAACAACAACAAACAACCGGTTACTTCGCGTTCGAGTAATCCCGGTGAAGTCACTGCTAGCGCGATGCGAGGGCTAAGTCCTTGGCACTTGGCTTTAGAGGGTTTTGAGGGTCAAGCGTAAGTTGGTATTTTATAACTTAGCTCGAAGCTGGTTTGTACCAGTGCAAGCGTCCTACTTAAATACACGGTTCGTATACTACTGTTGTACATTGTATGGTATTGGTATTTGTCCTGCCAGAAGCGACCGGTGAGAGCGATTGGGCGATAGCAAATGATAAGTACAAGCGATGAGCCTAGATAGGGTGGGTAGCGAGCAAGAACGTAGGTCAGATGGACAAGCGAGTGGAGTTAAGCGCCGATTCGTGGATAGCGAGGTGGAGGGTATAGTCGGGTTACGATAACGTGATGGTGTTCTGGGGTTAGGGTTGAAATAGGGGTGAAAATCATAACAACTTTCTACATGTTTCCTATGCTTTCTCCCTTAATCAGCATACTCGGCATGATGCCGGATTGCCATATTCCAACAGACATTGTGCGTGCGCCTTCAATGGTGAATGTGAAGGAATGTGTTGGCATGACATTATCCGATGTCATTTTCTACCTCATGATCCTGACATCCTCAGTTCCTGCAGTGGTCATGAATGCGGCGACTTGAAGCTCATTGAAGGAGCTGAAACTCGTGGTGGGACTAGAGAGGGAGATGGTGAGACTATCAGCTCTCTTAGTGGGCATTGCAAACATGCCAACCCCCGTCAAATCCGGACTGAGGGTAAAGAAAGAGGTGAACAAGTCCAACAACCTTTCACATGGAGTCAACACTAAGCCTTTAGCGTGTATCCCAAAATTAGAGAGGCAGAACTGTTACAGCAGCTGTGAAGTCAAGCCTCAAAACCAATCGCTGAAAAAGACGTGAACATATCTAGAAGAGGATTATCACTTCAGTACCATAGCAAGGAAGGTAGATACAACCCTACCTCGTCGTCTCCCATACAACTCACAAAAATATTCGGCATCTTGTCGTCCACAGATTCCCATGGGCAGATGCCATTGATCCGACCTTCCTTGCCAAAGTATACTGTGGCACCCAAAACAAAGAGTATGCAAAGATGCTAGAGCAGCAGTCTCAATCCAGATGATAAAGTTTGTCTTTACGGATATTCGCCATGCTTGTGTGATTGCCAAGAATGAGAGTATCACTAATAGCAGTCAAAACACCAGAGCATGATTTTGATATTGGATTCTGACCTGACGTAACGACTGTGAGGGAGGGAAAATGTGGTAGAGTGATTGACTGCAGAGCGATGTCCATCAACCCCTGATCAAGAGATACCAATGAACCAAAAGTCAGAGAAAGAGTAAAGTCGATGCTTACCTAGGCAGGAACCTGAGGATTGCATAGAACGATACCCCATCCATTCCCCCAAATCGCGTACATCCACAAGAGAAACCCTGCATGCAATGATAGGGTTCTAACCTTGGTCTGCACAGGCATGGAAGCCAATAACATCTCCATCTCCATCCTCCGCCATGATCAGAAAGGTTTCAGCACCGACAAAAGCTTGAGAAAGTTTTGGCCTACACCTCAGGAAAGACACCATGATAAGGAAGAGTAGTAACGGCTCACTGAATCAAAGTACCCATACCAAAACTATTATTCGACGGGGAGCTCTGTCTGGATGGTCTCCAACTGATAATTGTCCAAAGCTAAATATCCTAGCTAAAGCGGCTTGATAAGGAGATTATACAAGATTCTGTGAGACAAGTCAAGGTGAGGCTAGCTGACACTGGAAGTAGAAGCATAAATGGAGGGCCACAGACTTGGATGTGGTATTTGAGTTTCTATGCTGTACGATCAGCATCTGCGACCAGGGAACGAGTCGAGATTGTGTTCCCACCAAGTTCCCATGCAAGGGGGTCACGGGATCACAATCCAGCACCAGACGTTAGGTAGTTAGTTCGCTCAGGCTGGTCCAGAAAATTTTTTTGACCCCCCCTCAAGGGAGTCACGGGATCAAAATTTGGCACAGTATGACTGGCTCCAGCCAAATATCCCCAATTTTGGCTGAGTTCGCAATGGAAAAAACCCCTTTTTTCCCAGGGGTACTGCCTTGGGTAAATCAATGAGTGATCACAATAAGTCTGGATACCAATTAGACAGGGTTTTAAGCCTGGATCATGTGAAAAAAAATCAGTTTTGCCTGACCTCTGCCCTTATTTGCAAGGTTATCAGCAAGTCATGAAAGCCAAGCTCCCCTTGTGTTAAGGGTCATTGGCTAAAATATGGTACTTCATGAAAAATTGATAAAGGATTCAAAAACAGTATTTTGTATAGGAATAGGAGACCAAGATGAATACACTAAGAGAATCTCAGTCATATGTTTAATCTGTTTACAAGCATGAGAAAAGAGGTTGGGTTTCATCAGGTGCACAACCATAAACATGAGCTTGAAAATAGAAAAATAGATTATCTGTGTGGAACTTAGCATGCTGCATTGGGGCAGGCTTCATGGGTGCATTAATTGGCAAGTGAGCAAAGTTTGGCTCATCTCTGGTTGTCACAAAAGATGAGGAAAAATTGATACAACTAGCTTCATCTCAAACTTGAGCCTCTGCTGGAAATCCAGCACCGAAACCAAGACAAGTCAACTGCCCCATTCTGAGCTTCAAGGGAGAGCTTGGTATGCTAAGATAGGGCTAGGCAGCCTGAACAATGTTGCAAAAATGCTCCCTGCCCTTGGAATCCATGTTTATGACAAGCATCATCACCAGGTGTTGCAACGGAGGCAATGGTGTCATAGTTATCTATATATAGAAATGCTCTGACATAGGTAATATCTATATATCCTATCCTATCTATCCTATATATAATGGAAGGGAAGTGTTTGGTGTTGTTAGTTTTAGGGGGAATGTTACTAAGCATTACAAAGATATTTACTTAAGCATGACTAAGCAGCTGCACCACTGTTTTAGGCACTTCATTCCCACATTTTCATTGGGTGCCTCAATACTTATATAAGCTGATGGTGGCTCATTTTGGATGCCTTACCACTTAGGAAGGTAGTTCCCACAGTTCACTTTTCAGCCACTTTTCATTGCTCAACAGCCACTGAACCATTTCTACTGCTTCTTTTATTTTTTGTCATATACAATAAGACTATATTTAATATTTATTACATGATTCCAGATGAAAATCTCTAAACTATGCAACTAATAAATTGAAATTCATGCAGAATTAAGGATTTGACATTAAGAGATATTTTGCTGCTGTCTTTAGCACTCTTTTAGTACATTATTTATATAATAGGTTAAGGCAACAGAGAACAACTCATTGCTTAATTTGATAAATCTGATCTTGAAGGAGTATTGCTATTTTAATAATGAACAAAGAATATATATAAATATCTACAAGCAATGCAAGTAATATGAATAAAGTAGTAATGAGAGACAACATACTATTGATGTAGAATAAATGGTAACAACTGAGTCAGTGCAATATAGACAAAATGACTGTAGATTGACAGTACTGCTGTACCTATTGACAAAGAATAAATGGTAAGAACTAAGAGTAATTGTAAGTGATGGGACAGTAAATTGAATAGTAAGATATATACCTCAGTTGGTGCAATGTAGACAAAATGATTAATGTATTTGCTCCAAATAAAAAATATGTGCTACCTTTAATGCATTCAATAGTTATGGGGATATGATTGAGAATATAAGGGGCATATATATAAAGAAAAGTAAAAGTAGATACTAATTAAACAGTGGGTATACTAAGACATATGGATATCAAATGGATATTCTCCAATATGTATCTCAGTCAGGCACAGTGTATGTGTAATGACTGAGATATGCAAGTGTCTATAGTTTCTACTTATAAGGGATCTATGAGGTAGGAGAAAGACAGAGAAAATAGATAGTGATGGTATATGAAATAATAAGAGAGTAAATTCAGATGCAATATCATATAACATATGGATAACCTCCAATATTTAATACTTTGTTCATCTGACAGCCAAGGTGTTGGAGCTAATAGGTTTGCAAAAGGAACCTGTTTTTCATTTTGTTTTATTAGATAATCCTCCAAAATATTAAGGCTTTTAGAGATTGCATAGATACTTTTGCATTCTTGATTAACCAGAATTGAGTCAAAATCAGTAATCTTAAAAGAAGGGATATATACTGTGCATTTATAAATAGTGTATCACTAAAAGACATTAGATAGTAGGGCTTTCCTTCAGGTATTTTGGAATATCTGTGTATGCCATTTTCATTTTTTGTGCATCTGAAATGTCAGAAAGAAGTTGTGCTGCAATGTTTTTAAGAGAATACATGCTAATCTGTGTCATTTTTAAATGTTTGATTTTTGGTGAGTATATAGCATGTACATAGGAAACAGCATGGCTTTGCAAAACCTGGTGGGTCAGATGGGTGGGTATATATGGGTACAGGCATTAGGTATCTATAACCTGAGAGATACCTGTTGTAAGCTGTATACCTATCTAACTGACCTGTAGATACATAAGACTGTAATTTTACAGATATGTGAAGTACTAATATAATATAAACGTAAAATAAACTCACTCTTAGATGTTCAAGGAGATGAAACAGCTGAGGAGAGAGACTATATACAATTGTCCATAATGGCAATGAAACAGTAAGACATGATATCATAGCAATGGACATACCATCTAAGCTTTCCTATTATGATCCACAGGTTGGCAGGTATGAGTATGGGTATGGCTTAGGATACCTATAGGTTACCCATGCTATTCCCTATATATATATCAAGGCAGATATGAAATGCCTTTGTATTATTGAATATGTCAAAGGGGCCAGATTCATTAGATTGAACCTAAAAATATTGTGTAAACCCATGGATATAGACTGTTACACTGTTCCTTCACTATAGAACTTGATTTATAGATAATTGAAACATGTCATTGATAGGTTAAGCAGATAGATATGTATAGGTACAGAGTTGAGCTATGTATGGTTTGAGATACTGATGTTAATCATGTCTACTAAGAACAGGCAGATATATTAATAATATGGATTGATTTGTACTTAACTGATGAATAAAAGGTAGATTACTGGTGCAATTTGGTAAATGTACTTAGATAGAATTGCATATCCAGTGGAGTAATGAGCCAGGTTTGGGGCGGGCCCCAACAAGCTGAAGTTCCATGCTGCAGTCAAGATTGTGAAAGGCCTGAGCATGCGAGGGGCTTTCATAATCATGACAAAGGCATGGGACAGAAGCTTGTCTATATATTAAAACACATAGGTGTTTGGCTTTGTTAGTTTCTAAGGGAATGTTAGTCAGCTCATTACAAAGATATTTACTTAAGCATGACTAAGCAGCTGAAGCACTCTTTTAGGCACTTAATTCCCGCATTTTCATTGGGTGCCTTAACACTTATATAAGCTGATGGTGGCTCTTTTGGGATGCCTCACCACTTAGGAAGGTAGTTCCCACAGTTCACTTTTCAACCACTTTTTATTCCTCAACAGCCACTGGACCATTTCTACTGATTCTTTTATTTTTTGCCATATACAATAAGACTATATTGAATATTTATTATATGATTCCAGATGAAAATCTCTAAACTATGCGGATAATAAATTAAAATTCATGCAGAGTTAATTAATTATTTGAATCAACAAATATCTATTGTGATATTTCACTGCTGTCTTTAGCACTCTTATAGAAGATTCTTTATGCAATAGATTAAGGAAATAGAGAACAGTTCATTGCTTAATTTGATAATCTAATCTTGAAGGAGTATTGCTGTTTTAATAATAAACAAAGAATATGTATAAGTATCTACAAGCAATGCAAGTAATATGAATAAGGTAGTAATAAGAAAAGACATACTATTGATGAAGAATAAATGGTAAGAACTAAGAGTAATTGTAAGTAATGGGACAGTAAATTGAATAGTAAGATACATAACTCAGTTGGTGCAATGTAGACAAAATAGCTGATGCATTTGACTATCTATAACATGTACATATATGATTGAGAATATAAGAGGCATGTATATAAGGAAAATTAAAAGTAGATACTAATTAAACAGTGGGTAAAGTACCAAGACATATAGATATCAAATAGATATTCTCCAATACATACCTCAGTCAGGCACAGTGTATGTATAATGACTGAGGTATGCAGGTGTCTATGGTTCTTATTTATAAGAGATCTATGAGATAGGAGTAAGACAGAGAAAATAGATCATGATAGTATATGAAACAATAAGAGAGTAAATTCAGATGAAATATCATGTAACATATGGATAACCTTCAACATTTAATACTTTGTTCATCTGATAGCCAAGGTGGTGGAGCTAATGGGTTTGCAAAAGGAACCTGTTTTTTATTTTCTTTTATTAGATAATCCTCCAAAATATTAAACCTTTTAGAGATTGTATAGATACTTTTGCATTCTTGATTAACCAGAATTGAGTCAAAATCAGTAATCTTAACAGAAGGAATATATGGTGTGAATCTATAAATAGTGTATCACTAAAAGATATTAGGTAGTAGGGCTTTCCTTCTGGTATTTTGGAATATCTGTTTATGCCATTTCAATTTTTTGTGCATCTGGAATGTCAGAAAGGAGTTGTGCTGCAATGTTTTTAAGAGGATACATGCTAATCTGTGTCAGACATTTTGAAATGTTTGATTATCTGTGGGTAAGTGACATGTACATAGAGAATAGCATAGGTTTGCAAAACCCAGCAGGTCAGATGGGTGGGTATGTACAGGTATAGGTATAGGTACAGGCATTGGATATCCATGACCTGAGACATACTGTTAGACCCAACCTTCATGTGACTTCTAACAATGACAAACAACCGGTTACTTCACGTTTGAGTATTCCCGGTGCATCACTTATTAGTGTGAAGACAAGGCCAAGGTCTTAGTCTTGGCTCGTTGAGAGAGAAGTGAGTTCCGAGTAAGTTGGTATAGATTAACTTAGCTCAAGGCTGGGGTTTTACCAGTGTGAGCTGTGCTACTTAAATACACAAATCATATACTACTGTTGTTTATTATTTAGGCACCAGTGTTTGGCCAGCGAGAAGAGTCCGGAGTGTCAGCTGGATGAAGCAGAATGGTACTTTGAAAGAGAATCCCAAAGATGGTGAGGATAGCAAAGATAGAGAGAGAATTGAACAGAGTTAGATGAGCGAAAGGGGTGAGGCACTGACTGCACGGCTAAAGGGGATGTCTGGGGTTAAGGTAGGAATAGGGGTCATCTCGTGACACAATTAGGGGTTAAAATCGTGACACAATTAGGGGTTAAAATCGTGACATTACCCCCCTGTTAAGGCAGTCATCCCGACTGCTGGCTCTACTAGACATTGTTGCAATTTTACAAAGTCCGCTATTGTGTCGGTTGCATGCTCGAGTAGGTCCTCCCTTACCCATTGGTTTTCTTCATCAGGATAGCCCTTCCACTTGACTAGGTAGTCTGTTACTAGCCGAGATGGTTGGTTTTTTCTTCCCCTGACTCGCCTCTGTCTGGTGTTGATGATCGCTTCTACCTCATACTCCTCTTCATTGTCCACGATATCCAGTGGCAGTGGTGGTGTTGTTGCTTGAGATGGGAATGTTGGCGTGACATAGGGGGTAAGTAGGCATTCGTTAAAGACTGGGTGGATCCACCATGTAACGGGCAGTTTGAGTTTGTATGCTGAGGCCCCTATGGCAGCGAGGATCAGGAAGGGCCCCACATGCTTGTCATCGAGCTTCTTCTTGGGTCGGGGGAGGTGTAGGTTCGTCGCGTCCAGCCACACTTTGTTGCCAACCCAGTAGCAGATAGATGGTTGTTTGTGTTGGTCGTATGTAGCCTTCATTTGCTGTGCGGCCTTCTCCAATGCCACCTGCATCTCATCATGTATCTTCTTCATTTTGGTGGCGAATTCCGTTGCCACTGCATTTTGTTTCCTCAAGGGGTGCTGTTGGCGACTACTCAAGGGTGATGTCCGTAATTGATGAAGAAGGGGCTTCTTCTGGTTGCTGAGTGCACATGATTGTTGTGTTGGAAGGTGGCCAGAGGCAACCAATCCGCCCAGTCATTTTGTCGGTGATTGACGAAGAGGCGAAGGTATTTTTCGACTTCTTGGTTCATCCGTTCCGTTTGTCCATCTGTCTGGGGGTGATACACAGTAGAGGGGTTACCCTTGATGTCGAGGAGTCGATAAAGTTCTTTGAGGAATTTGGATACGAATTGGGGTCCTCAGTCGCTTATGACCTTCGAGGGCATGCCGTGGTGTGCGTATATGTGATCTTGTAGGATCCTGGCCCATCCTTGTGATGATAGTTCAGTTTTGCATGTGACTGGGATGATCTGTTTGGAGAAATGGTCAATGATGAGGAGGATGGCATCGTTCCTGCTCGATTTGGGGAGGCCCATCATCATGTCGACCAAGATGTGAGCCCATGGTTCAGTCGGTATTTCGTTCGGGTGTAGCAGGGCTGGCTTGGGGCATGTTACCGTCTTGGTCCTCTGGCAAGCCTCACACCCTTTGATGTATTTCTCGACGTCCCTTCCTAGGTGTGGCCACCAATAGTCACGCTGTATGAGCTCTTTGGTTTTTGCGATTCCAGGGTGTCCAGCGGTGATATGATTGTGATAATAGGAAATTATATCCCCTCGTAGGGTGGTTTTGGGGGGAACATATATCCTGCCATCGTAGAAGAGTAGCCCCCCTCGCTGCTCAATCCCTTGGGTGTGACTAAGCGAGTCAGCGATTCCTTTATCCCAGTGGGCTGAGTCCTTTGTCACCCCCTCAATCCTTTCTTTGACCTCCCCTCTCGTCGGCATCTGCAGGGCCCGGATATGTGCCAGTGTTATGAAGTACTTATCCAGTAGTACAACAGTTTCCCGATTGTCATTGCTGCCCTGGTCATGATCGGCCCATCAGCTTAGAAGGTCAGCTTTGCGGTTGGCAGTCCCTGGTTTGTGGTGTAGGGTAAAGTGGTATTCGGCCAGTTCTGTGACCCATCGGGCTTGTCGTCGGTTTAGCTTTTGCGGTTGTCAGAAGTACTGGAGGTTCTGGTGGTCAGACCAGATCTCGAATGTCTGTGCCGCCCCCATGAGGTAGTGTCTCCACTCACCAAGGGCGTGCATAATGGCCAGTAATTCCTTGTCGTAGATTTCATAGTTTCGCTCGGTCACCATCAGGGCCTTGGAGAGGAATGCTACCGGTCTCCAGGCGGTGCCTTGTTGCTGTGATAGTACTGCGCCGATTGCTCCCTCGCTGGAGTCTGCCTCGATCCTGAACTTTCCCTCATCTGTTGGTATGGCCAGTACCACATCCTCTGCTAGCTTGCATTTCAATTCTTCAAATGCCTGCTGCTGCGCTGCTCCCCATGTCCAGGGTTCCTTCCCTGTCAGCTTTGTCATTGGTCGCACTATCTTGCTGTAGTCTCAGATGAATCGTCGATAGAAGTTCATGAACCTGAGGAACGACTGTAGCTCCTTTTTCTTGGTGGGTATGGGCCATTCGGTGATCCCTTTGGTTTTCATGGCATCCATGCAAATGGCTCCTTCGCTAATGATTACTCCCAGGTACTCTGTCTCAAGTGTCTCGAACTCACATTTCTCTGCTTTAAGGTATAGATGATGTTTCCATAGTGTTTTCAATACTTCTCATATGAGCTGTCGGTGTTCTGCTTGGCTTCAGGACATGATGAGGATGTCATCGAGATAGATAGTTACCTTTCCAGTGGCTATCATCTCGTGGAAGATGTCGTTCATCATCCATTGGAAGGTGGTGGGTGAGTTGGTCAGCCCAAAGAACATTATGGTCGGCTCGAAGAGTCTGCAGTTGGTGCGGAAGGCTGCCTTCCACTCGTCTCCCTCTTTTATACACACATTATTGTATCCCCATCGAACGTCCAACTTGGTGAAGTAACGGGACCCCTTTAGCTTATCCATTAGTTCAGAGATAAGCGGGAGTGGGTAGCAGTTTTTGATTGTCATTTCATTGAGTTTTCAATAATCCTGCACTGGTCAGAGCTTCCCATCCTTCTTTTTGACGAAGAAGAAGGGGGACACCATGGGTGACTTACTCATGCAGATTCTGCCGGTAGCTAGATTCTTGTTGAGGAAGTGGTCCAACTCCTCCTGTTCTCGTGGGCTGAGGGGGTAGACCTTGCAGTCCAGGGTGGCTTTCGCATTTGGGATTAGCTCGATCGCATGATCCTAAGGCTTGCGTGCAGGCAGCTTGTCAAAGTTTTCCTTGGCAAACAAGTCCTTAAAATCTCAACACCACTCTGGGACCATTTCCTCAAAGGTTCGCTCGGGTCGCGTCATGTAGTCTGAGGCAGCGAGGTCATTCGCAACATGCGCTCGCAGCCTTATTTCTTCGGTCATGTCGAAGGCGAGGATCGTATCTCCTTCCTCAAGCTCTTCGTCCCATCTGTCTGCTTCATCGGCATTGGGGGGAGTGAAAGGGTTTTGTCGGCACTGGCAGTGAGTGAAGGTATTCTTGCCCGTGCTCCAGTTAACCAAGGGGTTATGTCAGACAAGCCAGTCGTGTCCCAGGAAAACGTCTTTGTCTCCTAGATCGGTAACCGCAAGATCTATTCGTTCGTCATGGTCGCCGATTCGGAGGTGTACTTTGATGAAGGTGTTGATTTCTCTGGCTTGGTACCTTGTTCTGTCAGCATTGAACACCGGTATGGGATGGGCCATGGCTCGGGTCACAAGATTGTGTTTTTCGACAAAAGCTCGATTGATGGAGCTTCCTGTTAGACCCAACCTTCATGTGATCTCTAACAATGACAAACAACCAGTTACTTCGCATTTGAGTATTCCCAGTGTGTCACTTGCTAGCGTGAAGTCGAGACTAAGGTCTTGACTCTTTGGCTTATTAGATGAGGGGCGAGTTTCGAGTAGGTTGGTATGAATTAACTTAGCTCGAGGCTGGGGTTTTACCAGCATGAGCTGTCCTACTTAAATACACAAGTCGTATACTACTGTTGTCCGTTATTTAGGCGCCGGTGTTTGGCCAGCGAGAAGAGTCTGGAATGTCAGCTGGGCAAGATGTATTGGTACATTGAAAGAGAGTCCCAAAGATGGCGAGGATAGTAAAGATAGCGAGGGAATTGGACGGGATTCAACGAGCGAGAGAAGCGAGGCGCTGACTGAGCAGCTAAATGGAGAGTCTAGGGTTAGGGCGTGGATAGGAGTCATCTCGTGATGTGATTAGGGGTTAAAATCGTGACATTACCCCCCTGTTAAGGCAGTCATCCTGACTGTTGATGCATTAGACATTGTTGCGATTTTATGAAGTCAGTTATTGCATCAGTTGCATGCTTGAGTAGGTCTTCTCTGACCCATTGGTTTTCTTCATTGGAGTAGCCCTTCCATTTGACTAGGTAGTCGGTGACCAGCCAGGACGGCTGGTTTTTCTTTCCTCTGATTCATCTTTTTCTGCTGTCGACGATTGCCTCTACCTTGTATTCTTCTTCGTCGTTTATGATATCTGGTGGTGGTGGTGGTGTTGTTATTTGGGAGGGGAATAATGGTGTGGTATAAGGGGTAAGCAGTGATTCGTTAAAAGCTGGGTGGATGCGCCATGTGGCAGGTAGTTTGAGTTTGTATGCGGCGGTCCCTACCACGGCTACGATTGGGAATGGTCCTACACACTTGTCGTCGAGTTTTTTCTTTGGGCGCAGGAGGTGTAGGTTTGTCGCATCTAGCCATACCTTGTCACCGATGTGATAGCGACTGGATGGCCGTCTGTGGTGGTCGTATGCGGTTTTCATCCATTGTGCTGCCTTCTCCAATGCAGCCTGCATTTCATCATGGATTTTCTTCATCTCATCAGCGAACTCTGTGGCCTTGGGCATTGTGGTTCCTCGGTGGGTACTATCGGCCACTATTCGGGGGTGATGCCCATAGTTAACGAAGAATGGGCTCCTTCCCATTGCTGAATGTACGTGATTGTTGTGTTGGAATGTGGCGAGAGGTAGCCAGTCAGCCCAGTCATTTTGTCGATGATTGACAAAGAGCCACAGGTATTTTTCGATTTCCTGGTTGGTGCACTCTGTTTGTCCATTGGTCT
>JANDKJ010000686.1:0-19614 GCA_028551335.1 Armillaria sp. CMW 4456 | reverse complement strand
ACCCTGTAGCTAAACTGACAGGTGTTTATTTCATCATTTCCTTCCACCAGGTGGGTTCCTACTTAAGTATTCTCACTTAGAATCCCATCTGGCATGTATTCTTACTTCAATCTTTACTCTTTTGCCTCCAACAGGATGCCTGACTTTGACACTGGTCTGTGTCTGCCAGTCATTGCTGCTGACATCAAGAAAGATTGTTATGCCTTACTATGTTGGGTGCACAACTGTTTCCCACATGTCTTAGACTTCTCCATCCTTTGTAATTGGACTCAGCCCAAGGTAGTGCTGCTGTTAAATCATGTGCATCCCTACCTGGTGAGTCTGAATTTGCCTAATTCACTCACCTGGTCAAAATTGATTTTCACCAGGCTGCTCATACAGGGTTATTCTGTTACGAGATGGACCCTGTTGCATTATGCTTTCTCTTGACCATCACAGTCCTTGCCAATAATCTGGGACCCTATTTCTTGGATTCCTCTTGGTCCTGCTGGATGGTATGCAACATGCGTTGCCAGGCCATTGTCTTTGATGTACTTGCTCTATTTTCCTTGCTGGTTGTCATGATCTCACTCATAACTTGCCTTCTAGGAACTTGGCAGGCTTTTTGCTCCTTACAACCAGTTTCCTGGTAATGAAACGCTGCCTCACCCAAAATATGACTTTGCCTGCCTATTCCCTGTGACTGTTACATGCATGCCACTGAATTCTGAGCTATCTGCTCAAAACTCCATTGGACTCTGTCCACATCCAAATCTAATACTTATAGATACTTCCTACACCTATTCTAGTACTTATTCCATCGGATCTCTGCCAGACTCCATCTGCAAACCATAGAGATCCTTATTCCTAACTCTACTTACCTTATCCCTACAGTATACCTTAGTTCTGCACTACAGCCCCTCTGCTGTCATGGACCCGGTGGGAACTGGATTCTGATCCTACCATCTGGACCCTCAGTCACACTCCACATCCATCACAGCCTCATTCCATATCAGAGGCCTAGATACTCTGGCTTGGATCCAATTACAGTATATAAGCACCCATGTACTCCATAGCTAGTTCTTCAGCTCAAATATTGACTTGGATAAGCCATCTACTCATCCTATACCTCCCCTACATCTCTAAACTTGGATCCTGACAGAGTCCGACCAGATCCACTCATTTCCAGTCAATACTCCATCAGAGTCTGACATTTTCTCCTCCTAAGGGCCTTGGCTTGAGAGTAATATTGCTAATAGCTTCATTAGGCCCTGGACCTGGCTGGCTCCTTTTCCCCTTTCTTCTGGCACAGTCCTTACAGTGACCAACTTCATCTCTCTTCCAGAGGTTGTGGCTGTGGGTTTAGGTGTGATTTGGTTGGATCCTGCAATCCTCCTTTTACCTGTATTTCAAGTGTTTGACCTGGTAGGTCATTTTTTCTGTTCCTGAGTCACTGGGTGGCTTATTTCTATCCTTAGTTGCACTGGGCAGGTGCTTACCCTGTCTGGTACTTTCCCTGCTGTGGCACCAGAGGAGTACATATCCCACTTGAGATATTGTAGAATACTCTTACTCTGTAGAGCCCAAACTGAACAGAGAGCACTCCCATAAACTCTAAGTCCTTGCAATGAGTTTCCTCATGTCTAAGTCTGATGTATCCTGTCACCTGTCACCCACCTGGTCATTTCTCAGCTCACCTGGTGGAGATAACAATGTGCTTAGGACTCTATTTCTGGTTCCTAGATGCTTCTTTCTGATGCCTCATGTCTCTCATGAAAATTTCATCATTTACAAGTGACCTGGTTGGTGGATTTTGCTTCCAGGTGCAGCTGTTTTACCTTTATCTTCCCACCAGGTTGTCTCAAAAATTTTGCAATTTTGTGGCCATCTCCCCCCAACTGTGTCCCAGGCACTTCTCCCATAGGAGCAATTAAGCAGGGACCCAAATTTCATACCAGGTGCTGACCAGTGCATACAAAATAGACTTCTGACATGCCTGGTCATGTGTTGATCATCAATGAATTTATTTTAAGTTACTATGACATCTTACATGAGCATTACTTCATGCCAGGTGCACCATATACTCAAAATTAATTCAGTAAGTCTGACCTGGCAGCCTTTAAAACTTCAGAGGCAAGTTTCCAAGCAACCTGGCACCATCTCATGGCACCAGAGACTGTTGAACTTGCTTGTTTCAAAGCCATGCTAGGCTTACTTTGCTGCTGGGTGAAGAATGGCATCTACATGCCCACCATTCCCAATGAATTACCCAACCTGGCAGATGGAACTCCCAATATCAATGCCATTTTGACCATTGAACACAAGAACCTTTGCTTCCTGGAGGGCATTGTTGAGTCTTACATTCCTTACATATGTCCTTTCTAATTTCTTTCATAGCAACCACTGTTTGAGAACTGTGAATGGTTCATGAAGGCCTACCAGGAGGAGCCAGTACTTCTTTGGGAGGGGGCCTTTGGTGCTAGGAAGGATGCTCAGAGCTGATGTATCATGCTTGAAGGTCCTTACAGTTCCAAGGTCCCTGACAACCCTACTCTGTTTGCTTGTGCCACCAGGTGGATTCATGCTGACCAGTATGAAGGACAACCAGGCAAGGGAACATGAAGGCTACATAGCATACTGGGGTTAAGGTTGAAAGAGGGGCTAAAATTGTAACACAAGGTCCCTGACAACCCTACTGTTTGCTGCCAATCATCCACCTGGTCCTCTTACTGTGCGGTTTTTCCTTACTGTGTCTGACTGAGTTGTTTTCTTACTATTCCCATTTAGAAAGAGAAGCTTAAGAAAGTTGGCAAGATTGTCAAGTCAAAGCCAACAGTTGGGAATGAAACTGACCAGGAGTCCCATCTCATTGATGAGGACATCAAGATGAAAGGTGGCAAGGAAGGTATTGTTCTCAAAATTGATAGCAACAGAGTCTGACAATGTGAGCAGCCCACTCTAACTTGCAAGCTCATAACTCAACTTTCTTATGGAATTTTACAGATGAGCCTTGATGAAGATGAGCCTGGTGAGTGTAAACTCCCATTTTACTTTGACCTGGTCATTCACCTTCTTGCCCACAGTTCATTCTTCCACTTGCAGCAAGCAATCTGCCCATAAGCATCACAAAACTAAATGTGCTGCAAGCTGGTCCCCAGAGGTGGGTTCTCATGCTCACTGGTGTACTTTCAACTTACCAGGTGGTCCTGTAGTGAGGTACAGAGCATGTCAAAAGTCATTGCCCTCATGATTCTCACATTTCTCCAGGATGCCCCACAGTACATTTCATTCCTTACTGTGATGTGCCTGGGCTTACTACATGTGATCCTTCTTATTGTAAGGCTGTGGAGTTATTGGAGAAACAAGACCAGGTGCTTGCTGCTGCAGCAACAAACATCTCTGTCAAGAATTCCAAGCTGCCACTCAAGGTGATCCTCCCAAGGAGAACTTAGTGTTTCCTATTGCATGTAAGCTCACCCAGTGAACTTTTTCTTTCTGTTTCTGACCATCTTTCTCAGCCTGGGCAGCCAATTTCAAACTCACAGCTCAGCATGATACACTGGAGGCCACTTTGAAAACTGTTGCTGCTAGTCACCTTGGTGGGGACAAGCTTGAAAGTCTCCAAGTGCACACCTGGCAGCTTTCCTGTGAGTTGGAACTTCTTGTTCACCACCTGGAGTCTACCATCACCACATACCAGTTCTGTCTCAAACAGCAGGAGCTTGTAGAGCACAAAATTGGATGCCTGACTTCAACTTAGCCATCATTTTCCTTTCTTACATATGCAAATGTATCCTAGTAACTGACTGGGTGACCTTATACCATACCATAGATAGCTTAGATTGAGTCTGAATGTACTCTCAGCTATATAGCAAGGACCTTAAACATTTTTCTCACAACCTTCAGTCTTCTTCAAGTAGCAGGTCTAAAGATTCATAGCCATCAAACTCTGGATGTGAATCTGCAAAGTCCTCTGGTATATCCTCTTCAGGTTCACTAGACTTGGTCAACTGATCCAAGGCTGACTTAGACATGTCTATCAGGTCTTCTATGTTGCTGGGTACTTCTATCTTCTTTCTAGACAGGAATGGCACCACCCAGAAGGCCACTATCTTGAAACCCCACACTGTGCCATTCATTTCAGCTACAATGTAAGATCCCCCAGTGGTTCTTCTGATGACTACCATAGGTCCTACTTACTGGGGCCACATCTTTCCACTGACTGACTTCTCAATCCTGGTATTCCTGACTAAGACAAGACTACCTGGCTTGAGGTTCAGCTGCTTAATGGTTGCTGCATGCATCTGTGCATATTTTATTGTTTCTTTCACTTTGAGTTCATGCAATTTCTGCCTAAGTTCTGCTACATCTGATGAGTGCTTTGCCAGCACCTGAGCACAGTACCCAACCAGTTCCTCAGTGTTAAGGAGTCTACTTGGGTATTTAACCAGCCAGGTAGCTTCTACTATGTCCAAAGGAAGCACCAGGTGAGCTCCTGTGACCACAAAGAAGGGTGAGCAATCCATCCTTTTGCAACTGGTAACTCTGTCAGACCACATTATAGGGTAGAAATATGATGCCCACTTATCCACTACTCCATTTGTTGCTTTGTACAATGCCTGGCAAACATCTAAGTGTGGTCTCTCAATTTTTCCATTCACATGTGAGTTATACCCTGAAATCCGAATTCCTCTGATTCCATAGGTAAGTTCCAAGTATTCCATGGCTTTCAAGAATGGTGCTCCATTGTCTGTCACAATTACAGATATACAGCCCCATCTACACAAGATGTCCTTGAATAACCATTCTCCAATAGCCTGCCCAGTCTCTTTCTTCAACCAAAAGCTGGCACCCTCCATCCAACTTGTCAATGCACACCTCCCATGTACAATATACTTATATCCTGATGATAAAGGCATATGCATGGTATCTGCATGCAGCACTTGGAAGATAAGAAGGAGTGTGAGTAACCATTGGTGGAATTCTTGGTTTCCCGACTCTGTCTTTCTATGGCATACTACATATGTCTTGACATACCAGGCAATATCCAACTCCATTTCAGGCCACCAAAAGCACTCCTTAATGAGTTGGATCATTGCATAGACACCTCAATGTCCCAAGTAGTCATGTCCTGACTTCATAATATACATTCTCCTTGCTTTGGGTATTACTAGCTTATGAGCACCTTCCAGACTTTTCCTGTACAGTTTTCCATCTGACTCAAAGAAATGGGTCACAAATCTGACAAAGTTCCTTAACTGTGAGTCCACCAGGCCAGCTGGAGCTGTTAATGGGTCCACTAACCAAGCTGGTATCAAGTCAAGCCTCTCATCTGACTGCTTTCCAAACTTTGACTGTCAATCTTCTGGATATTCTTCTATTGGGATGTACTCTTCTGCTTCAGGAATAACTGGTAAAGAGGCAAGTCACTGTGTGCAGCCAAAAAGGACTTGAAATGTGAGCAGAGACTACAGACTCTGAATCACACTCTAACCCTCAATGCTACAACCACACACAACAACCACACACTCTTTAGTTTGTGGGGGATTATAATGCAATAGAAGCAAGCAGTAGAATTGATAAGACAAGTTCTAAGGCCTCGAATATGCTTTGAATGGATGTGCTCTCTGGTTTTCTAGACTTCTCTGAGTCTAAAGACTTTTACTACAGGAGGTGGTGACTTTGTTGCTGGGCCTCAAGGCAATAACACAAGTGCACCGTGCCAGATGCAGAGCGCAATGCAATTCGCTCTCAAAACACACAAAACTAACCCAAAACCAATGTGCTCTCCCAAGAGACACTCCCAAACACAATCCACAAGAGCCACTGGGTTTAAACCAATGCACTCTTGCTTCCTAACTGATCATAACTCCACAGGGTTTGAACCTGTGCCGAGTCATAGAAACCCAAAAACACAATAACACCATCCCACAAGCCAAAGGGTTTGAACCTCTGCCGACTGTAGCTTCATGCGTCACAAGAAACCCTTCACACACAAGAGCGCAAGCACTCTGTCCTCCCTAATGTCCCCTAGGTGACCTTAGAGCTGATCACACTTCACACAGACTTTTCTGATGTGCACCAAACTCTGTATTCGAAACTACTGACTGAACTGACTGAGAGTGTCAACTTTTGCTTACACACTACACAGAAGGGGCCCAAAGCTTGTACACTACTTTGTATCTACTGTATTTATATGCGCTCCCCACTACAAGTGACTCCTACATATCTGGTAATGGTCCATGCACCATGGAGCGCTACCCCTGCATGTCTGGAACCCCCTTCTCTGGCATCATTCTGACTCATTTCCTGTCTTTCAGATTTTTAGTCTGAGTGAGTCACTGCTCAGCCAGCAGAGAGTACCTCTTATGTCCTGAAGTACCATGTGCCATTTCTGTGACTCGTCTTCAGGAGAGCATGTGTTCCACATGCTTCCCTATCATCCTCTGGTCCAGGGGCATGCGTTGTTTTAATTCCTCTGGCTCAACCATAACCATGTAGATTGTAATTCCTTGACTATTGGGCCTAGACCCCTTGACCTGCATGTGCCTGCACAGCCATGGTATCATAGGTCTAGAGCATACTTCATCTCCTTATGATATCACAGTGCTCGCCTGTGCCTGTCAATCCCTGATCGATGCCTCATGTTTGATGGCATCAGACATATGATTTCAAGGGGTAGAGCGCAGCCAGTGTCAAGCACATCGACTCTGTGGCTAGTGGGACCCCTCTGGTATCTCTCTGAGACCTGAGCCTTGTGCTCCACCTGCCATTGCTCAAGGTAATATGGTAGTTTATGCTCCAGATAGGGGAGCACCCCTTTTGGCTGCTTGCTTTTGCCCCCACAGACCCCTGCATCATGTTTCAATGCCTTAATATGATGCCAATACATGGGTAGACAGCCTTGTGGCATGTCACCGGGGCTGAATACAAAGTTGCCACCTGCATGCCTGAGTCTTGAACAAATTCTTGATCAACTGCCAGGTTGCTTAAAGTGAGCTCCACCAACATATATCCATGCTGGGTGTCAATATGATCTGAAAATTCCTTTGCCTGGTACATGCACTAACTTAAAATGAAAGAGCAGAATTGACTGTATCCATCTATTGATAGCTGCATTAGGTACACTGTCTGGATTTCTCAACATTCCAAAGATGTATTTAGCATCCATTTCCACAATGAGGTTTCTGGCACCCCATACCCAATTCTCACATGTGATTAGTGCTAAGTGAAGTCTGTACAGCTCACGTTTTGACTGAGAGAAGTTTTCCTCCCTCTCATTCAATGTTATAGAGCCAAACCTGCAGTAGTAATGCTTCTGGGCATCTTGTGGATCCACCTGGCAAATATAAAATCCAACTGCTCACCAAGATGTGTCAACACATAAGAGAATGGGCCACTTGTAGTTGATGGTTTTCAATGCTGGGCAGGCTGCCAAAGCATCTTTCAAGGCTTGCATCAATTTCTCTTGCTCTTCACTCCACTGGAAGGGAACCTTCAACCAGGTCAAATTCATTAATGGCTCAGTGATCTTGGCATAGTCTTTGATAAATATCCAGCAAGTTCCCACAGTTCCTAGGAATGCACAGACATCTGTCAATTCCTTGCAAGGTCCCCAATTCATTATTACTTTTGCCTGGTCAGTTTCTGGCTTTCTCCCTTCATAGGTGCAGCAATGGCCAACCACAATGATTTTAGATGCACACAAAACCGCTTTAGGTCCTGAGAAGGTACCTCCACAGTACTTCATTCTTTGTACTATTCTGTTCAATACTTGGAAATGTTCTTACACAAAATGATGGTGAAGAGGCTAGTCACTGTGTGCAGCCAAAAGGGACTTGAAATGTGAGCAGAGACTACAGACTCTGAATCACACTCTAACCCTTGATGCTACAACCACACACTCTCTAGTTTGTGGGGGATTATAATGTGATAGAAGCAAGCAGTGGAATTGATAAGATGGGTTCTATGACCTCAAATACACTTTAAACAGGTGCACTCTCCAATTTTCTAGACTTCTCTGAATCTAAAGACTTTTACTACAGGAGAGGGTAACTTTGTTGCTGGGCCTCAAGGCAATATCACAAATGCACTGTCCCAGATGCAGAGCACAATGCAATTCATCCTTAAAACACACAAATCTAACCCAAACACAATACACTCTTCCAAGAGATGCTCCCAAATCCAACCCACAAGAGCCACTGGGTTTGAACCAATGCACTCTAGCTTCCTAACCAATCATAACTCCACAGGGTTTGAACCTATGCAAGTCAGAGAAACCCAATACACAATAACACTGTCCCACAAGCCAAAAGGTTTGAACCTCTGCCACTTGGGAAAAAGAGTGCAAGCTAATCAGCCCAAAGGGTTTGAACCTCTGCTGACTGTAGCTTCATGCATCACCCAAAACCTTTCACACCCAAGAGCACACATGCTCTGACCTCCCAAACGTCCCCTAGATGAACTTAGAGTTGATCACTCTTCACACAGACTTTTTACTGGTGAGAACCAAACTCTATATTCTAAACTACTGCCTGAACCAACTGCAAATGTCAACTCTTGCTTACACACTACACAGAGGGGGGCCAGAAGCTTGCTATATTACTGCGTATCTACCATATTTATATGTGCTCTCCATTACAAATTGGATCTACATATTGGGTAAAGGTCCGTGCACCATTGAGTGCTATTCTTGTATGTCTGAAACTCCTCTGTCTAGCATCATTCTGACTCATTTCAGTCCAGCTATCGAGTTTGAGTCTGACTGAGTCACTGCTTGTTTAGCAGAGTCCTTTTTATATTTATGAGTAGCATGTGCTATTTCCAAGCATTGTTTTCAGGAGAGCACACCTTCCATGTGCTTCCCTGTCATCCACTGGTCCAAGGGCACATGTGGTTTTAATTTCCCTGTACAGCCACTGTACCATAGGTCTAGAGTGCAGGCCATTCTCCTATGATATCATTGCACTCTCCTGTGCCTGTTGATCCCTGATCAATGTCTCCCCTCTGATTGCATCATAAACACCAATTTCTTTGAGTAGAGCAATGCTAGTGTCAAGTACATCCACTCTATGACCAACAAAATCCATCTGGTGTCTTGTTAAGACCTGAGCCTTGTGCTCCACCCTTAGGTGTTTATTTGACTCACATGGACCCTTGCATCATTCTAATTGCCTATTATGTTCACAATTTCATGGGTAGACAGCCACTTGGTGTGTCAACAGATCTCTTCATTCTCTGGGATGGTCTCAGGTCCTCCACTGGGTAGCTCATATCTTGTTTCTGGCCCTTGTACATGTACATCATCAATATATGGCCAGGTGAATAATGGGATCTCATCTTGCAAAATAAAGGTCACATCATCATGGAATATAGGAACTGAGTTGGTCTAGCCCATTGGTAAGGTCACCAGGTACAATGCTCCAAATGGTGTTTGGAAGGTAGTGAGATCTTGTGAAGTCTCTGCAATGGTTCTCTCATCATACCCAATGAACAACTCCAAAATGCCTCTGCAAGCCCACCTGGCAAAGTGAGAAGCTAACTCATCAGTTGTATGTGGCAACCCAGAATGCCCAATGGTCACAGCATTCAATGGTTCCAAACTATGGACCAGTCTCAAACTCTTTCCATCTTTCTTCAATACACAGAACCACCAAGAATGATAAGAAGAATTAGATGGTTCATAAACCCCTGCATCTATCTTAGTCTTGATGATCCTACAGACATCCTCATAAATAGGTGCTGGTATAGGAATATTCTTAAGTACCCAGAGTGTGTGGCACTACTGGAATATCAATGGGTGGGAAGAAGTCCTCCCTGAAATGTCCTCATTCTGAGTCATCCCAAGCAAAACCTGCCTCCTGCCTCACCATAAACTGGTGCATCAACTTGTGCTCTTCTGGCCACAAGAACTCTTCCTTGTGTATCTTGTCAATTATCTCTTGCCACTCTCGCATATACTGTCCAGTAGGCTCAAAGTCAGCCAGGTGAGTAGGAAGTTCTGGTATTCCCACCAGAGGATCTCCCTTAATCTCCTGTATGATTATGAAGTTGGACAGTAGTGTTGTCAGCACTGGCTTGGTCTTATCAGCCACCAGCTTATACTTCTTTGATAGAAGAACCACCTCTTGCCCAGATAACTCTGCCTGTGAACTATCCTTATACAAGGGTGTGTCATCCAACACCACCTGGTTACTCCAGAGATCATCCATTTTACTTCTTTTTGCTGCCCAGTCAATATCACTCTGCCACAAATCAAAAATTGGCATAGTTCCTTTCAATTCCTGCACCATCAGGCCTTGCCTGGTGACAGAGTTTCCTTGCTCATACTTCTGCACATAAAATGCACTCACCTGGTAGAGGATTCCCACAGATTTCTGCATCTTATCACTCACACAAAGGTAGAAGTCTCTCAAATTGTCCTCACTAAATGTTTTCTTTTCCTCTGGTGGCTCTGCATAACTTTTGACATACAAGTTACCCTTTGCATCCTGAGCCAGGACGACTGCTAACTCTCCTTGATTGGGTATCAGATCCTCAAGCTCTGAAAACCCAACTCAGGTTCTCATTGCAGGATCTGAGGAGGCTTTCCTTGTGGGTAAGTGTGGACTTTGACTCGCTTCTGGGTATTTGGGTCTTTGAGTATCAATGTCTGATCTCCATCCATAGAGTTCTTTACTTCACTCTCAGTCAAAGTGTCAAACAGATGCCCCAATAACAACTCATACACTGGGTTAGCTAGTACATGCACTTGCAGATAAATAGTCACATCTCTGAACAAGAATGCAACATTTGGTACAAGTCCCAAAGACTGCTCCACTCCACGATTGGCACTCTCCATCATAATGAAGACATCTGGGTCATATTCCCAACCCATCTGCTTCACTAACTTAACAGAGCAGGACACAATCTGTGATCCAGAATCACATAAACATTCCAATTTCTTCCTTCCTGATACCAGCAGGTAGACTGCTCTCAACAATTCTGATGAAGTTCCTACTGCAACAACTGGCTTGGGTTTTTCCCCTGCTGGCAAGCTCTCCAGGTATTGTACTACTGGGTCTTGTATAATGGTTGATCCAGCTGGAATCAGTCCTTGCTGCATAGTTGTCACATAGAACTGCCTGGTGGGCAATTCTTCAATAGAAATACTTTCTTGAATCAGAGGTTCATCTTCCTCAACAGGTGGCAAAGGTGCTGGGTCCCATTCCTGGTCCTCTGGCTCAACTTTGCTTTCCTGCCTGGTGACTTCATTCACCACCATCTGGCTAGTCAGTACCTGCCTGAGGGTCACATATGACTTTAACTTGCTATGCATACTGGGTGAGGTGGCTAACAGATGCTCTGCTGACAAGGTGACTGGAGCTTTCATCATCTGGTCCCAAACATCTTGTTCTAGGTCACCAGAGAGTGCTTCCACAGTCTTTCTATATGTGGGTCCATGCTTCTTAACTTCACCTGGTAAGACTGAAACTTTATTCCTAGTTTCATTCACATCAGGGAGCAAGTTCACATCTGACACTGAGCTGTAGGGATTTTCTGGAATGGAATACTCATCATTCCCAGGTCCCACAATTACCAGGGGCTTTGATCACAAATGATCAGCCTTGGGCAGTTCAGCCGTCTCAAGGTTTTCAACATTACTACTAGGTTTAGGGGTATATTTGCTTTGCTTAGATGGCTGGGCATGCCAGTTCTCACTCTCCACTCCATGGGTTTGGTGTTGTAGGTCCTCTGGTGAGGCTATGTTCAACCCAGCAACTCCACTAGTCTTATTTGAACATACTCCTGCCTTCATCGAACCATTATGAAAATCCTGGGTATCTTGGGAGGGAAAATTCGACTGACTCACCTCATGACTCTTCTGTGAGTGGGTCTTGATCATGGACTCCCATTGCGGTGACACGCCAAGTGGCTGTCTACCCATGAAATTGCGAACATAATAGGCAATTAAAACGATGCAAGGGTCCATGTGAACCAAATAAACACCTAAGGGTGCGCTCTTGTGTATAGAGTGTAAGCAGTTACAGTGCTAAGGGTGACAGCAGGTGGAGCGCAAGGCTCAGGTCTTAACAAGACACCAGATGGGTTTTGTTGGCCATGGAGGCAATGTACTTGACACTAGCAGCACTCTACTCAAAGAAATTGGTGTTTATGATGCAATCAGAGGGGAGACGTTGATCAGGGATCAACAGGCACAGGAGAGCGCAATGATATCATAGGAGAATGGCCCACACTCTAGACCTATGGCACAGTGGCTGTACAGGAAGATTAAAACCACATGTGCCCTCAGACCGGTGATGACAGGGAAGCACATGGAGGGTGTGCTCTCCCGAAAACAATGCTCAGAAATAGCACATGCTGCTCAGAAATATAAAAAGGACTCTCTGCTAAACAGGCAGTGACTCAGTCAGACTCAAATCTGATAGCTGGACCAAAATGAGTCAGAATAATGCTGGACAGAGGTGTTTTGGACATGCAGGAATAGCACTCAATGGTGCACGGACCTTTACCCAATATGTAGATCCAATTTGTAATGGAGAGCACATATAAATATGGTAGACACACAGTAGTATAGCAGGTTCCCAGCTGGCGCCCACTGTGTAGTGTGTAAGCAAAAGTTGACACTCTCAGCTCAGTGCAGGGGGAGACTTCGAATATAGAGATTGGTTCACAGCAGTAAAACCTCTGTGTGAAGTGTGATCAACTCTAAGTTCATCTAGGGGACGTTAGGGAGGCCAGAGCACTTGCACTCTTGTGTGTGAAGGGTTTCGGGTGACGCCTGGAGCTACAGCTGGCAGAGGTTCAAACCCTTTGGCTTGTGGGACGGTGTTATTGTGTTTTTGGGTTTCTCTGACATGGCACAGGTTCAAACCCTGTGGAGTTACGATTGGTTAGGAAGCTAGAGCGCATTGGTTCGAACCCAGTGGCTCTTGTGGATTGGATTTGGGAGTGTCTCTTGGAAGAGCGCATTGTGTTTGGGTTAGTTTTGTGTGTTTTAAGGGCAAATTGTGTTGCGCTCTGCATCTGGGACGGTGCATTTGTGATATTGCCTTGAGGCCCAGTGACAAAGTTGCCACCTCTTGTAACAAAAGTCTTTAGACTTAGAGAAGTCTAGAAAATCGGAGAGTGCACCCGTCTAAAGCATATTTGAGGTCCTAGAACCCATCTTATCAATTCCACTGCTTGCTTCTATCGCATTATAATCCCCCACAAACTAAAGAGTGTGTGGTTGTTGTGTGTGGTTGTAGCATTGAGGGTTAGAGTGTGATTCAGAGTCTGTAGTCTCTGCTCGCATTTTGAGTCCTTTTTGGCTGCACGCAGCGACTTGCCTCTTCAGCGGGCCTTCCAGATACTGACTCTCCAGTACCAGGTGAGCTGTTTGCCTTGCAATCTGCTCCATGAGGTTCTTCAAATAGTCAAAACTATGTTCTTCCTCTGCTATCTGATGTGACAACACATATTGGGGTACCGGGCCCAACATCTGTGGTGCAGCCATCAGATTCTGACTGTGTGGATGTTTCACCTCAGCCTTCTGACACTCATAGTGATGCATGATCCTTGCTTTCTGACTGAGACTGTGCAGTTCTCTGGGTATGTTGACCCATCTTTCAATCGATACAGATTTTGGGTACCCAGGATATGAACTAATTCACCTGCTGTGATCATTTCCAGTTTTGCAGGACAGTCACTCTGAAAGTGGCCCAGTAAATCACAGAAGTGGCACTGCCCTGGTGTGAGCCCACCATTTCCATAACCACCTGGTCTAACAGAACTTTGACCTGATAGAGAAATATTTCACACAGACTTTGATTGAGCCAATGTGCATTGCATTTCCTCATCCTGTTTCCTCTGTCCTTCAATCTGTTTCTCCAACATCAAAGTCATAAGCCAGTTACTATCCGCCATACTCACCAGGTAAGATGTTAACTCATCTGACAAAGCCAGGTCCTTCACTGCAGCAGGTTCTTGCTTTACACTGATAATTCCTGGCTTATTACTAGGAACTACAGCTTCTTTCTTACTATTGTCTGACTAACCTGTCACCAGGTTAAACAAGTCATTATATATGGCCCCCAGTCCCTTCAGAACATACTTCCCAGCCTTAAAGACTTGTTCCAAAGTCCATGGGTCTTTCACAGTCCTAGGGTTGCCCAGTGGAGCTGGAGATGTACTCAAATGATCTCTCATCCTTTACCAAAGAATATCATCCTTGAAGGGTGAAATGAAGAGATGAACTAAGTCCAGGTTGGACATCAAGCCATCTTTCTCCACCTGCTTGCTCCTGGCCTGAAATTCTTGACAGTAATTAAGATAATCACTGGCATCAACAATTCCTGTGTGCACATACTTCTTGGCAACTTTCAACAATTTGTGCTGGGCATCTTCATCATCAACTTCCGCACCATCATAGCTACTGAGCACTTCCTTTTTAAATTTCTCAAATGTTCTACCCACTCCAAAGGTTGGGAATGCTCTCCACTGATCTTCAATGTCAGTGCTTGTATAACGAACAGTCCAATCTTTCTTCTCATCATCCATGTCTGCACCAGAATGCACCTTGAACATGCTTTCCATGATTCTAAAGTGTTTCCTGATTGCCTGGGCATCTGAGGTATCAATTTTGGGTGCATCTCTGCTTTAGTGTTGACTCAACTGGCATTGGTCTCTTAGTGGATGCCCATACTGTTACTATTCTGATTACTGGGGTTACTGGGGGAATTCTGAGGTGATTGTGAGTTCAAGTTATTGATTAAGTTACTACCAGACTCAGCCCTGATCATAAGAGTTGAATGGTAGCTTCCAGTCCCAGGAGTAGATTCTTGACTCATAACTATTCTGAGATCTCTGCCTGGTGGACCTGGTCACATTGGGATTCCTCCTCTCATTCAGTACTGGACTTGTGAGTCTCCTTCAAGTTAGGTTCTGAGCTTCACCTGGTGTGACTTTCTCAATGTGATACTGCTGCCTGGCAACTTTCTCTGCTTCCTGAGCCACTTTAGCTTGCTCTCTAGCTTGCTTTTGATGCACTCAAAGTTACTGGGATCCACCAGAACAAGGTTTTCTGGGACCTTGTCCAGATTTTTGGACTTCTAAATAACACAAGGGTTTCAGAGCTAAATTATCACCCCCTCACAGTGGGCTCCAGATGAAAGGGCTGGTGACTGTGGGGAGATGCAATCAACCTGGTGGATCAAAAACACTTCAACACACACAAAACACTGACCTGGCAAGTTTGTGGGGGCAGATATAAATCATAGCATGAAACTCCCTGTAGTAGATAGCTGCCTGGTGGACAAATACAATTGATTTTAAAGGTCTGGTCTGACTGGGTGGGGTTTACACAATACTGGGGACACACTGAACACAAAACACAAGCTGAAGTGTCTACTGAGACACTGAACTCTGTGCTGAATCACACAAGAATTCCTGACCAGGCTGACTGACTGACTGACTGACTGACTGACTGACTGACCAGGCACAAACACAATACTGTTCTGGGTTCTTTCTGAGGGGTTCCTTGCAAAACATGATGGTTAAGTCAATAAATACTTTCTATACAAAGAGTCTAGGACTCCAAAGCTCTAGCCTTAGTCCCACAGGTATTACTACCATAGCTGGGGGCCTGAAAACTTGCCCCCTACTATTATTCTACCTACTTTTATACTACCAGGCTGAATATATTTAGAATAAAAGAAACATTTAGTTTATTAGGTGAGTGTTGGTCATCTGACAGCTGTCACTGACCTAACACTTTGTCACCAGGTACTTGCAGCACCTCTGATCACACCATATTTCCTCACCAGGTGAGGTTCCTGATTGTCTGGATCTTAGACTGCACTGCTGGGTGGGCCTAGAGTCACTGCCAGGTAACACTCACTTGATTTCCTTGCTGCTGGGTGACTCACCAGTTTGCCAGGTGGACTTGGAGGTCCTGCCCTAGTTCACCAGGTCAACCTAATTCTTATGGTTTCAGACCCAGCAACTTTTGTCATGTGTATTAACTGCAGAATGATCATAGAAGTCAGCCTGGTGATACCAGGTTGTGTGACATTTAGTCATTCTCTCATTATGTCTGATTCTCTGCCTGCTGGATGCACTTCTCCTACTTTGTTTTACTTGTGGGTAGCTAAATACCACTTACCAATCAAATAAAATTTGATTTCCAGGGTATTTACATGCATAAGTATCAATCCAGCGCATCACTCATCTTCCTGAATCTCAAGACATTATTTTCTTTTGTGAGGTGTTACCCTCCTCATCAGAAACCTTTGGGTAAAAAGGTCCACTAACAAGTTTGTTCCTCAAGAAGGTTATCTTCCAAGAGCTCCCAATGGTTTACACCTGGAAGCATGAAACTTCAATAACTTTCAAGAAATAAATCACAAGAATGAAACTCCCCCTCATGGTGGGCTCCAAATGAAGAGGCTAGGCTGCATGTACTCATGGAATAGTGAGCAGAACAGCATGCTGTGACACACACTACACCTCACACCTTCTGCACCCCACTAATATCAACAACTACTCTCACAAGTGCAATGGAGGGAGTAATTACATGCTCCTTGTGATTATCTCAATCAATTAAATCAATTTCAATGCCACATGACATATAGACATAGTGAGCTCTCTTCAAAATAAAGTCCTAAGTCTAGGAACTTTTGAACAAGAAGGACCACTTCAAGGCATGACCTGCTTGGCAATGCAGACAGATGATACAAGTGCTCCCAAAGTGCTGATGAGGTGGTCAGATGCTTTAGTGAGTTTGGAACATAAACTGGGGAATTGTTGTCGGATACTTCTGGAATATTGCAGTGTGAAGAACCAAAATGGAATAGTGGTGTCTCAGCTTTATGTCAGTATTACAGAACAACTAGTTTTGTTCCTAAGTCACTCCTTGGGGTGTTGTGTGTGTTTTTGTAAGCTTTTCTGAGCATGTCCATACTCATAACAATTCAACTGATAAAACACAGTGTCATATTCAGAGTTATTTGGACTGATCAAGCTGTCCTATGTTGACTGGCTTGCCATCTGGTAGGGGACTTCTCTCTAGTCTTGTGAGAAGTTACTACAGATTCCAACACTCTGAGTTGCCTTTGGTCTCTGTTATCTGGTCTGGTGTGTGTTGTAAAACTGGGGAACTGGATGGGAAGGAAGATAGAATGCATAAAATGGCTGTTGGTATTATGTCAGTATTAAATGAGCTCCTAATTGTCTTGGTATGGGTCTGTGTTGATGTTTCTGGGGCTATAGTGGTGCAATAGCAGTTCTCATCTTTATTTCTGTGGTCCTTGGCTTTATCTGCAATGTCTTGGCTTTGTCTGTGATGATTTTACTTGTCCTAATTCCTATAACTGGTCAATCCTTGTTGAAACTATACTTTGTTTCCTTTGTCTGGTCCTATCTCTTGTCAAATCAGTTCCTATAACTGGTCAATACTATTTCCTGCAAAGCTCATGCTAGAGCTGCCCTATATCTGTCAATCTGTTAATACTAAATCTGTTCAAAAACCTATCCTTGCAATGCTTGCAATAGAGCTGCCCTATAACTGTTCAATACTATTTGTCTGCTCTTGACATCCAAATGGATTCACTAATGTCTTGTGAAGTTGAAGTTAATTCTTTCCTATAAAACTAAAAGAGGTGAGTACCACACAGTTATCACTTACTAACACTGAGCGAGTGTCGGTAATGAGGTAAAACAATGACAAGAGTCAAAGTTTTAAGTTGATGGATGATTGTGAAGTGTCTCGGCTTTACTACTTCAAGCTTGGCTTTGTGGTGAACAAAATTGCTATTAAATGTGTGCTATCAGTATTGTTGAATCTGTGTGAGTTACTGAGGTAAACAAGTCAATGTGTGTATGTGGGGGAATGGAATGAAGAGCATAACTACTGTAAAGTATGAAATTACCAGGTTTATATAGTAAGGTATAAATAAATGGCATCTGTGTGGTATATCTGAAGGGTTATGCATTAGCATATGTGTTTCTAACCTTCTGACTATACAGCAGGTCTTGTGTGTTGTCTTATTCATGTCTTCGCCTTTGATTTTCATAGTCTGGCATTGAAACTATGCCTTATTCATGGTTTCAGAGTTGAGAATAATCATCAGAAATGACTGAGTACCATCCAAGTAGCATGTGTGTCAATGTCTTGTGGTTATACAGCAATAACCAATTACATCTGAAGTCACCAAAAGGTGTTCATGCTGTGGAAATTGTCAAATTGCTGTTATCAAGCCCCTATGATCGCTGGATCAATGTTGAGAAGCTCTGCTCATGTGGTTGCACCTGTGCACCTGATGCAGCAATGCCGGTGATGTCAGCAATGTGCTCTATGTCCTATTGTGGTAATGGCAGTGCTAAATCCATGGATTTAGGTCAAAAATGGAGTTTTTGGCATATTGCTGAGGTATTGAGGTCAGGAAAGCATTGGAAAAGTCCTATAAAGTATATATGGGCTTGTGTGGAATGATTGATTTGCTGAAAGTCTGCTAAAGGGAGAAATCCATGAAATTGGAGTGTACAGAGCCCTGAGGCTCATCATCCCCCCTAAACTTTCATTATGTCACTGTAGTGACATAATGCTGCTCAAGTGTGGGACAAAATGGCTCATTTAGGCAGGTGTCACATGGTCTCATGGGATTCCTCTTCTAGAAGGCTAATGCTGGTCCAGCATTCTCTAAAAATAGTGCTGCCTCTTCTTCTTGTCAGGGATCATTGTCTTCAACCAGGATTATCAGGTTCACTATGTCGCTATTGGCTGGTGCACAGGCCATGCTGTGTGCCATGGAATGTTGCAATTGGGGATGACTTGTCTCTGCTTCCCTTCCTCTTTCTTTCTTCAACTCTCCTTGCCATTGTCAATTCCAGCATTGATACTTTGTTCAACATGTCCACCTCACCCTCAAAGGTCTTGACTTCTCCCTCAAAAGTTCACCAATCCAGTGTCAATGATGCTTTGCATGCCTATGAGCTTTCTGCCACAATCTTGAGGTCAAATGCTGCTCATTCTCCTGCTTCAAGTTCTCACACTGTGGATTGATGGGTCCATAGCTCACTCCAAAGATGGAAAGTTTGCGAGGCAAACTGGGAAGCCACAGGAATCGAAAGGTCAAAATGGTTGGATCTCGAGCTTGCTCTTCTTCAAACCTTTAAAGAATTGGATGCTAGTCTGGTGGAAGAGGGGAAGGCAGAGTATAATGAACTGGTGTTATGATCAGTGCATAGACTGGCCCTTCTTCTTTTCTTTTTGGCTGACTTCCTCACCCATTAGGACATCTATGATCTCCAGGTCTTGCTGATCCCTATTTCCTTAGCTGGTGGTGTTACCACCCTGGTATTATCTTTGTCAACCATCAATGTTGAGGCTCTGGTTGCAACTCCTGTAGCTTCATGACCTGCTACCTCTATTCTGCCATCTGTACCAGCTGTCAAGGTCAACATGAGTCCTCTAGTTTTGAATTCTCTCAGGGAGGCTACTATCTTTGACACTCTTCCTCCCATGTCAACTGGCCAAAGTCCTGTTGTCCCAAGGGCAACAACTCCAATGGCAGGAGTGTCCAGTGCCATCCCAATGGCTCTGACTGCCATGGACCTAAAGGCTCTCTTGATTTCTTCAAAGAAAGCTACTTCTCA
>JANDKJ010000685.1:0-26193 GCA_028551335.1 Armillaria sp. CMW 4456 | reverse complement strand
TGGGCAATGTTACAATTGCTTTTCCATTGATGAGCTCCCATCTGATGAATCCTGTCAAGGAATGCTCTCAGATTAGGAAGATTACTCACTGTCCTTTTATTATGGTTGTGATGGTCTCGTAGTTTTGAAAGAACCAACCAGCCTCTTTCTGATTGAGGGAAATCTCGAGGGTTTCACTGGACTTGGCATTTTCGATGTTTTGGAGCCTACCATTGACCCTTTTGGGAGTGTTTGCAAGTCCTGCCCATGTATCAGTTTCTGGTGATTTCACTGGCAGTTCCTGGAGGGTATGGTGGGCTGGAGTGACTGCTTTGGGGCAGGTTGAGATATGGTAAGGGTAATAGTATGCTGGAGACCCGGAGTCATAAAGTGCAGCCATTTCTGTGATGATGGTTGAAAGATAAGATGCCACCTCATTCTAAGAATGTTTCATTATTCCATGTGACTGAGCCCCACTCTGGGCTAAAAATAAAAGGAGATGTACAGTCTACTCCCTCATAACCCATACCTATGGGATTTGAGGGGTATGAGTTAAGAGGGACTTGACCATATGGGTTCATTGAATTCTTACAAAGAAAGGATTTCAGCTCAAAATTAATCATACTCCATCACGGTGATGTGCTTGGTGATGGGTAGTGCGCAAAAAGAAACCTGACTCTAGATCGTCAATCTAGAGTCTATCTCTCACTCTAACACACACACACTCAAAATCACCAATTAAGTTCAAGGTGGAGTACGGTAGAAGCACTCTTAACCAAGATTTGATAGTTTTGTCTCGAATTCAACTTCTATTCAAGGCTTTGTAAATATTTACACAAGATACACTATCGTGACAGTGAGGTATAAGTGCAAAGGGATTTTTGTAGGTATATTTGAGTTGTTTAGACTCAGATAACTTCGTCTAGGTGCTAAAAAGCTGATCTAGATTTACTTTCAAACCGAAACAATCAAAGAACACACTGGTTCTACAAAGAGCACGCAGACTCCAACTACACAAGTTTGCAGACTTGAGACAAAGAAGCACACAGACTTCTATGAAGGATACACAGATCCTGACTTCAAGTACACAGACTCTAGAGCACACAGACTCTTTGATTGTTCAAATTCTAAGTTCTCTAGGCTTTTCTACTTTGTCTAGATTGATGCTGTTCACTTGGTTGACTTTGTAAAACTTATTCACGCAGTCGAGGACATGCACTTATAAAATCCTTTATTTGACTTGGTAGCTATGAGCCACTAGCACAAACAAGGGGAAATGCTTTCCTGCTGTTATGTGTCTAGACAGCGGTAATTTATAGTATTCTATGTCTAGGTATAGGGGTCTTGTATCTAGGTCATTATGGTACGATACAAGCTTTATTTTACAAACAATGAGTCATGTATTTTCAAGGATTGCGTGATTCCGAGACGTTTATTCATTGTCTCGGAGCTCCTGCAGTTTATTCTATTATCTAGGAGTGCCCCACCAGTCTGTAGGTCCTCCGTTATTCAATCTCGGAGAGCTGCATAGCTTCCTTATTCATTCCTCACAGCAGTGTGCAAGTTGCTGAGGTGACTGCCGATCTCCTAGATCGATCGAGGGTACCGAGATTGTATTCCGTGATCGCAAATTGATCACATCAAACATCTTGATGCCTGGTACACCTATTTTTATCTTCTAGGGTTGTGGGCAACGCCGTCAGGTGGTCTAGATCATAGACAACGACCTTAGGGTTTGTCCTGACTTCGGTAGAGGTCCTTTTCATAAGTTATCTTTTGTTGTGAGGACTTAGAGACTGATCTAGATGTTCTTTTTACTTCATGTTTGGTCTACTGTCATGGCTGTGTCCCCTAGATTTGACTTAGTGCATCTGTTTAGGTGGGGAATAGTCTTCTGATTCAAAAGCGTAGAGGGTTGGCCCATCCAGGTACCATCCCTGTGTCCATTTTGACTCCAGTTAACTCAACAACCAATTGAGTAGTAAGCTATCAGTGTGAAGTCTCCACTATAGCCCTCAATACAGCATCTAGATCGCAAATAATGCTTTATTTTCACAAAATTTGTGGGTAGCCTGATACCCAGCGTATCAACAGATCCATCCACACAAGCTCAGACTGGAAATAGGGACAGGCACAAAACTGTCCTACTGGAATTTTGCTTGAGAACAGTAGGACATGCTGCTTCGGTCAGTCCTTTACTTCTGAGAAGAAGTTATCACTCACATTCAATTCAAGTCAGGACAATTGATGTTCTGCAAGGCTGTGAATACAGTTAAAGGGGTATTTATTGTCATAACCATATACAGCTTATAGTCTTTACAATATTTATTCCGTCAAAAGAACTATTATATAAATATTGTTAAGGTTTTTGTAAATTATTTCAGCATATAAAATATTATTAAGTAAAAGTATTAGTGGGCAGAAAGATAATGCATTATAGAAATTTCCATAAATGGAAGTAATGGGGTACCAGGGGTTCTAAGGCACCACCTGTCAATCAATGAGCATACTAGTCTTGCTTGCCATAGGCTTCCAGGAAAGTGGGCTCACTTTGGCCAAGTCAGCCAGGAAAAGGAGACACAATCCTGGAATAATCTTAAGGCTCCTTTGCACTTATAAATAAATGGTATTCAATTGCAGGTGTGCATCAAAGCCCAGTAAGGGGCAAGCGCATGGTAACATACTAAGTACTGGTATCCCAAGCATACCGACAGGCATCCAAGGATGATGCAGTATCTGGGAAAACAGACTTAGTAGGAAATAAGCATTTGCCAGTAGTCCAGGAAATAGGGACTTACTGAGCTAGCACAGCAGGCAATAGCTACTGTCTCCTGGTATTCATTCCAGCAGAGGCCCTGATGAAATATAAGTTTGGGAGAGACCTGGAAATGTTGATGCCTGGAAAGGAGGTGAGGTAGTACTGGTGCTTCGAGTTCTCTGGGAAAAACCTTGGATGGTTCAAACCTGGGTTGTGAAAACTTAACAGAGAATGAGTCCTGGAAACTTTAAATAAAGAAACGTGGCTCACCTCCAAAAGTTTAAGCATCCTGGAAAGGTCAGTAACCTTCCAGGATTCCCAGTGTTTCAACTGGAAGATGGGAGTAAGATTATTTGCAAGTGCAGTGGCTGTAGCCAAGAAATGCAAAATGATTGGATCACTGTCCTGAGGAAAATGAGACTTGTGAGCAGCCTGGAAAAGAATACTATCAGCTGTAAGGAAAATTTAGTAAGAAACAGATGCACCAGGAAAGGATGTACCAAGTCCAGGAGTGCTTTCACTTCAGGCTGGAGATAGGTAGCTATCATGTACATATCCACAAGAGCAGGATAGTGCTGACACACACCAGAAGTGTCCATGCATGAAATTATGCAAAAAGGAGGTAACTTGAACCAACCAAGGGTCCATGGGGAAGAACAAACCATATAGGGGTGTGCTCTGCTATGTAGAGTGTAGGTGAGTGCATTGCCTGAGTTGATGCCAGGTGGAGTGCCAGTCTTTGGTTCAGAATGATACCATTAGGGTCAGACTGACTGTAAAGTTGAGGTGCTTGACACTGGGTGCAGTCCACTTGAGGAAAACACCATGGAATGATGCAATCAGACATGAGGTGTTGATCAAGGATTGACAGGCACTGCAGAGCACCATGATATAATAGGAGAACAAGGTATGCTCTAGACCTGAGAAACTGTGGCTGTGCCAGCACACTCAGGGCCACTAGAACTAAGTCTAATGTCAGGAATAATATAATCAAAAAGATCTATATTATTAACAGTGGATTAAAATAGTCCATGCCCTCAGACCAAAGGAAGACAGGGAAGCACATGGAGCCAGCGCTCTACCAAAAGCAATGCCTGGAAATAGCACATGTTGCTCCTTGATATAAGGAGCACTCTCTGCTGGCCAAGCAGTGACTCACTTGGACTAAAAATCTGAAAGGCCAGAAATGAGTCAGAATGATGCCAGTGAAAAGAGGTTTCAGATGTACAGGAGTAGTGCTCTATGGTGCATGGACCATTACCAGATATGTAGAAGCCATCTGTAGTAGAGAGCATGTATAAATATGGTAGTTACAGAGTAGTGTACAAGCTTTGGACCCCCTCTGTGTAGTGTGTAAGCAAAAGTTGACACTCTCAGTCAGTTCAGTCAGTAGTTTTGAATACAGAGTTTGGTGCACATCAGAAAAGTCTGTGTGAAGTGTGATCAGCTCTAAGTTCATCTAGGGGACATTTGGGAGGCCAGAGCACTTGCGCTCTCATGTGTGAAAGGTTTCTTGTGACATGTGAAGCTACAGTCAGCAGAGGTTCAAACCCTTTGGGCTGATTAGCTTGTGCTCTTTTCCCCAAGTGGCAGAGGTTCAAACCCTTTGGCTTGTGAGATGGTGTCTTTGTGTTTTAGGTTTCTCTGACTCAGCATAGGTTCAAACCCTGTGGAGTTATGATCAGTTAGGAAGCTAGAGTGCATTGGTTCAAACCCAGTGGTTCTTGTGGATTGGATTTGGGAGTGTCTCTTGGAAGAGTGCATTGGTTTTGGGTTAGTTTTGTGTGTTTTAAGAGCAAATTGCATTGTGCTCTGCACCTGGGATGGTGCATTTGTGATATTGCCTTGAGGCCCAGCAACAAAGTCACCACCTCCTGTACCAAAAGTCTTTAGACTCAGAGAAGTCTGGAAAACCAGAGAGTGCATCCATTTAAAGTGTATTCAAGGTCCTAGAACCCATCTTATCAATTCCGGTGCTTGCTTCTATCGCATTATAATCCCCCACAAACTAAAGAGTGTGTGGTTGTTGTGTGTGGTTGTAGCATTGAGGGTTAGAGTGTGATTCAGAGTCTGTAGTCTCTGCTCGCATTTTGAGTCCTTTTTGGCTGTGTGCAGCGACTAGCCTCTTCAGTGCACACAAGCCTGGCACAGTAACAGATAGTGATCTGCAGCCAGGAGTAACATAAGTTGGTCCAGGGAAACACCTGTATCAAGGACAATGATATCTGGGAAAGTTTGGCGACCCATAGAAAGCCACAAACAATCCAGGACATCTGGAAAAATATAAATATATTCCTGGTCTAAGTTACAAGCAGTACTTGTACAATTTAATCAACTCCAGGAAAATTGGACTTCAAATGGCATCCTGCATGATCCAGGAGCTATGATCATGTGCCTTACAACCATGTGGCCAGGCTTGGATAGCCTTCCTGGTTGGAGACACAAAGGAATTTACTAAGTCCTGTTTCTCATGGGTCCTAACAAGGGAAGAGGACTTAGTTCACACAAGAAAGAAGAGCACAAGCCCACTCTGGGGCACAAATGAAATTGTATTTTATTTTCTGGGCCCTAGAAGCCCAGACTACATGAAGTAAAATATAAAAATTCTGCACCAGAGGTGCACATGATGTAAATAAGTCCATACATAATTAAATTGTTCAACATCCAGAGAACCGACCTGATGAAGCCCAGGAATGTTTAGCTGGAGGGTGGACTGGAGTGTCCAACTCATCCACCTCAGCTATTGGTCCTGCCACCTCACCTGCTGAATCATCAGCAGAGCCATTGATGCTGTCCTCAGCCAGAATTGAGAGTTTGACAGGACTGGCATTAGATAGGCCAGTGGCAGCAAGGGACTCCATGAACTGCTCTGCAGACCCCTTGGCAGCTGACAAGGCCTGGATGGTGGCATCGGTCAAAGGTTTAGGGAAGGCTGTGGCATCCTCCTGGCTTTCCATGGGGACCAGGTAAAAGATGCGGGTTTTGGCCTGGAACATGTCCTTCAGGAAATGGTGGTCCCTGTTGACCAAATCCAAATCCATTAGGAGCTGGTGACCAATGGGGGTCTGTCTGGCAAGAGCACACATGGCATCGATGTCATGGGATGCCTCGACAGACACAAAAGCCTGCAGAAGGTTGCTGAGCAAGGCCATTCATAGTTGATAGGCTTTGTGAAGTGTGTCTAGCAAGTGGCAGACTTGATGGTCAGCTGCTTGAAAATTCACAGAGTGCATCTTGATGACTGAAAGAGCTTTGGGTTAGTAACCAGAAAATCAACCAGGAACAATGGATCTTATGAGGAGTAGTGGCTTGTGCCAGTGGGAGCAACTGATCCTGGACTTCTTGGAGCTCCCAGGCTTGAAAACAGCACAAGCAATGACCAATTTTCTGGCAAGTCATACAAGCTAACAGAGGCTGGGTGTGCTTACAGTCCTGGTGGACACTGGCACACCTGGTACAACCTGGGTCCTCCTAGAGCAAAAAGTATCAGTACAGCCAACTGGGAAACATGGCCAAGACCGACCTTGTGGGGTACTTGGAGGGCAGAAAGGGTTGGCATGTCCATGAAATGATGGTCCAGGAAGGCCTCAACAGTCTCCACTTCCTCTGTGGGTTCTCAAAAGTCGGGACATGTGTCTTCTGTGACAGATATAGGAGATGTGGGTGGCAGCATTGGGACTTTCTTCTTGGGTTTTGGTGCAGGGAGGGGCATCGGAGATGGAGCTTTCACGTTCTGCTTGCCTTTACAAGGATGGTGGGTTTTGGCCTCTGTGACTCCAGTAGGCTCAGCTTCAGTGGTTGGCTCAGAATGAACTGAGGAAGTCAGGATAGTAATGGGTGGAGACTTGTCTCATGAAGATGCGAAAACTTTCGGTTTTGCCTTGGTTGAGTGAGGATGGAAAGTCTTTGGCTTGGCCCTGCTGCCCAACTGGACTTTGGGAGCTGGAGGACAGGGGACTCAGATTATGTCTTGGACTGGTGGCAGAGAAGGTGAGGTCTCTACCACTCTCTTATAGACCAAACCTGAGGGAGACTGGATGGTTTCTTCCCAAGCTGATGTAGCTAAGACTTGAGTCTTGGGCCACTTGGTGGGTGAGGTAGAAGAAGGGAACTCTGGCACAGGAGGTGAGGCAGCTGGCTGTTTCCTTATGGTGGAAGGTAGATGGGCCTCCATTCTGGTGAAGTCGTCATCTCCAAATGGTGGCAACTGTAAAAGCAGAAAATGTGGCAGAGCCTTGGAGAGAATTTAGCAGATGTACCTCAGCTGCAGCAGCCAAATTGTTTTCACTAAGGACCCAAGCCTTGCTCCACTTTGGTGAGATAAGACAAGAGGGTAATGAATAGACTACATTGGTAGCCATGGTGAGACATCAAAGCCCATCCTCCAGGATGGTAGGGCCTACTAACATGCAGTACAAAGCCTAGATCCAGGGTATTCAAAACAGGACTACCTGGGAAAGAAAAAGAAACTTACAAATAGAGAGTGGGCTTCCTCTATTTGCACAGCCAGGACTTTGATGGCTAATGAGCCTGAGAGTTCAGCATCCCAAAGCACAGGGGTGGCATCATGGGCATTGATGAGCAAATGGTTGGGGTCTACCATCATGCTTGATGATGGTACTGAAACAAGCTCTTGGGGCATTGTCAGTGAACTCTGAAAAATTTGTCAGAAAGAAGCAAAAGCACATGGCAGCAATCAACATTAATGTTGATTGCTCAACATGATCAGCTGACTCACAACAGGTGAGGATGCTTGGGAAAATCAATCCATATGTAGACTAGCATCTGAGTTAGGCTGGCAAAGCCCAAAACAGACAGTTAAAATTCCATATGTGGTCATGAACTGGTGTCTCCAGGAAAGCAAGCAGAAAGTCATCCAGGAAATAAGACTGGCACAGTCTCTCTTCAGTTGGGGGGAGATGATATGCCTGGAATTGTTACCCTGAGAAAATCGACCTTAGAAACGCACTTTGTAACAGTAGGATAGCTAATCCATGCATTAGTTGGGCCTATACTGGAAAGAAACTGAATCCAGGACTTAGAAAGTATCCTGGAAGGACTCTAAGTGTGCCTGGCCAGTCCTGTGCCCTGTTCCAAGGGTGTCGCAATCAAGCAGGAACATTCTAGGCTCAGGGAATTGAATGTAATGATGGTCCAGGACTATATTTAGTGTCCAGGAGTGGTCTTGTGTAGCCTGATCGGTGATTGATCATCCAGGACCTGTGTATGAGCTCATAACCATACAAGAGTATCCTGGACAGCTGCAAAAGAGCTCATAAATGCAGAGGACTTTGGCTGGCCATGGGGAAACTAGTCCAGGATAGGTAACAATGATATAAATAACTTAGTGGTAGAATAGTATAAATACAAGCCTGTAATTAGAGTGGGGACCAAGTTTTCTGACCCCCAGAGGTGCTGTAAAGCAATCTAGTATGGATTAGGGTTAAGAGCTTTGAGCGTAGTCTCACAGAAAGTAATTGCAACTGTCAACATTAAGTCCAGGAGTGTTTTGCAAGCACAGTATAGCCCAAGAACCAGTCAGACAGTTGTCCAGCAGTTCAGAACAGTTTTGTGTCAGTGATAAGTCACATTCAGGTGCTCACTTGTGTCAGTTATTCTGCACCAGGCAGTCTTACAGTTCAGAATTGGAGTCCAGGACTCAGTTTGGTTGTGAATTTGGATCTATTATGTCCTGGAAAGTGTTCTAGCAGTTATATTCACATAAACCACACAGCATATTTTGATTTGTGTCCTGGCTACTAGCTAAGGTACATTTCTATTGACCAGGAAACTTACCCACCCCACAAACTTACATAGCAGGTGGTGTGTGTGTTGTGTTTTGGTGTTTTGTGTGCAGTGCTCTCACCAGTGCTCTCACCTTCCCGGATTCACTCCCCACTCACCATCATTGCTTTTCACTGCGATAGTGTATCTTGTGTAAACATTTATAAAAGCCTTATAGAAGTTGAATTCGAGACAAAGCTATCAAATCTAGGTTAAGAGTGCTTCTACCATACTCCACCTCGAACTTAATTGGTGATTTTGAGTGTGTGTGTGTGTTAGAGTGAGAGATAGACTCTAGATTGATGATCTAGAGTCAGGTTTCTTTTTGTGCACTGCCAGTCACTGAGCACATCAACGTCATGAAGGAATGTCTTTGGATGAGACTATTCCTTCACCACTTACAACTTCCTTCCACAACACCATTCCCTCTCCTCACTGATTCACTAGAGGCTCTCAAGACTGCAACTTTGAAATCAAACTTGCCATGTCTTAAACATATAGACATACACTATCATTTCATTAAACAGCACTTAAACGACAGCAAATTTTCCACTTCGTGGATACCTACACTAGAGATGATGGCCAACATTCTCACCAAGCTGCTGCCACATCCACTTCACTCCAAACATGTCAACTACCTTTGTCTTATCAGGCAATCTTAGGCCTGCCAATGGGGGTGTGTTGGAGGATACAGGGATCAGGCTTATCAGTGAGCCTTTTATTTACACAATTGGACTCTGATCACAACTGTAACACATGATCCATACATATAGTTTCATACCCACTGTATATTTGCTTCTCAGTCTTGATGTCCATCATCCTTCGTACATTTGCCCTTTTTCTCATATTTATCATAATATTCATTACTCATTACAACCATATAGTCTATACTTATTGCATCATACCTACAGGTGTATGGCTATTAACTGGGGTGGTGCAAAGTTTCTTTATCAGAAAACAGACCACACATCAAAGATCAGCAAGATGGAAGCAAATGTCATTGCATGTCTTGATCAAGTTTCACAGCTCTCTATTCTCAGGTATGATTTCTCATTTTCAAGTTCTTTAGGCTTAGTGCTCACTTAACCTCAGATATACAAACTGAGCTGCATGTTTTATATCAGCATATCATGCTGGATTGAATGGTATAGAGCTTGGCTATCTTAAAACTAAATACAAAGGTCATAGAATTCTATCAGCACACATTATTCAAGAGATTTGGGACTCAATTAAGTAGTTGTGTACACTAATACATACTTATTTACATCTGGCACACTTTTGAGAATTTGTTCCTTTGTATTTGACTCATGTCACATCACATGTCACATGCTGACTAAATGTGTGGGATTCTCACACTCTCTACCTTACATTTGTTACATTTTTTATGTGAAAATTTTCAAAATCAATGGCTACACCCTTTAAGTGTTGTGATATTAGCTGTCTCTCAGCTGGAAATTGCCAAGAACACCCCTTAATGTCAAAAAAACCACTCAAAGTGCTCAAATTGTGTTCAAAGATGGCCTTGCAAAGCTTGAAGAGTAAGTAAAAAGTAGGAAAAATACCATACTTCCACATCTTGTTGAGAAGCATTATTATGCCTGTAAATGATAGGTATGTAGATAAAAAAGATATATTAGCCTATTAGATCACTAAGAAATACAGTTTTATATGCACTCTGCTGTAGCCCATACTCTGTAATAACCCATAGATTTGGGTGTCCACTGATTGTTATGGGTTATGACAGAGTCGACTGTATTAATTTCTATATATGTATATAATTTTCAAATATCTTTCTATATCTGGTATATCTAATGACAAATTGACTGATTGCCAAATTGCCAAGGTCACTGTATGAGGGTGAATTTCAAAAATATTTCCTTTTCTTGGTCTAAACTTGTGGCAATTGCCATTATAATTTGAATTAATATCTGCCGAATTGCCAAGATCACTGTATGAGAGTGAATTTCAAAAATATTTCCTTTTCTTGGTCTAAACTTGCAGCACATGCTGCTGTAATTTGAATTGTCAAGCCTTCATCGAGTTCGATGGAGGTACTGATAAAGCATTCATTGAGTTCCATAAAGCTGTTGACATAACCCCCCATTCTAGTTAGATGTTGCTAATTGTAGAGGATTAAAATGGTGTATGCCTGGTATTATTTTCTTTTATATATATTTTCAATTTTCTGAGACAAATATATATACACCAAACATATGTAGTCCTACCCTCAGCCATTTCTATTATCACATCTGAAGGTTAGTATCTTCTTATCATTTTGCATTAGTTCTTACTCATTATCTTACTGTAGTTATACTTATGATGTATCTACAGATAACAGAGCCATTTCTATTATCATGTCTGAGGTTATATTTACAATGTATCTACACTAATGACATGTCATAAAATTGAGCCACTTGGGAAAGTATCAACTACACAGCCATTGACATGAGTTTTTATGCATGCCTGTATAGTTTAGCAACAGTTACACTGTGTCTGATAACAGGTTGTTTACCATCTATGAAGGTGGCTTCGATGAAATTAATTGGAGTTGTGAATCAGATGACAGGACCCCTCACATATATGTATATGTATGCATCTTGCCCTGAATAGTGAATAGCATGGGCCTCCTATGGGTATGAACTCTCATACTGGTACTCATACCAGCCACCCTTGACAGGTGTGGATTTTGCATATTAGCAATGTCATCATTTATAATTACATGAGGAACAAAGAATGACTATAAAAACATATTGTGTTCTCTACTTCCATCTAATTCAACTTGCTTCCCATTGAGTCCTGAGCCTGTATCTGTAAAATGTGGCTATGCAATCAAATTTGATGGGATGCTCATCCAGTGTGATGTGGCTGTGCCCATCAAACTTGATGGGCTATCTGTGGCTGTGCTCATCAAGTTCGATGAAATGCTTTATCAGTAGTATGTGGCTGTGTTGAGAGAGCCTGAATGAGACACTGAGTCAACCACATATTTATTGAGCTAAATAGAGAAAAAATTGATTAAGATCATCTCACAGTGCTTGTAGGTTTTTTTAAAAAAATGATCCCAGCAATAGGAGTACGTTATTATGATGGATAATATATAATTATTTATTTCATTGGACTAGATTAAGGACTCGGAATATGCTGCAGTCTGGCGGCCCACTTCTACTAGTCCTATGATAGTGGTGAAATATTGGTGAATGCATTCCTCGAAACCTCAGCAATATTGCCACTATTGGTCATCATTAACAATCTTGTCACTGGTTGGAGAGATACAATATAGATGGTCCATGATGTCTATATCCATGGCTGTACTAGAACAATAGTACTACTTGTTCCTGGATCCCTGACAAGGCTCAGAACAGCCAACAATGGTGCCCGACCGTGTTCATAAAGAACACCGTCTTCATTCTCAAATTATCCCCACTCTTCCTTTGGAACACCATGGCAGAATATTTCGACCCAGTATCAGTGTATGACACACATGAGCATAAAGTCTTTCTTCAACTTGGATCAGCGAAGGAGGCTCCTTGAACTGCTCACAAGGTCAGACAATTTGCTCCCAATTTATGTGTGCTTATTTACTCACCTGAGGAATAACATTCAGTCTAACTCTACAGACCACAGAGAGGCACTTAAACTCGAGGATTCATTTTATATCATGGATGTGAGTTGCCCTTCATTGGTAGTACGATGTCTGGCATCTCATCTAATCACTTCACAGTCTATGGCATTTGCAAGACACTCCCAGTTTTGCAATATGGCTGTTTGTCTTTTTCTTCTTTTTCTGTAAATTGATTTGCATACTCTCACTTCCCATTCTCTAGATCAACTCTAGATGCATGGGGTGCATAATCCTCTCTTGCAGCATAGGTGCCAATGCTTCAAGGATGGTGTGACAACACTATCCCCTTCAAGCTTTAAATGAAAGCATGACCATGATAGGCATGAAGTAACCCACCTCATGGGTGAAGCCTGAGAGGAGAAGTAAGTGAATCTGTTCAGATCTATTTGGGTGGTCATTTAACAACCCTCTTCGAAGGCTACATCATTGTCCCCTGGGTAGCCATTGTCCTAATGACTTCAAGAATTTCCAACTAAGTAACCTTCAAGCACATATCAAGACTGTCCAGTAAGTTCTCACCTTGTCCTTGCCTTCACTTGCTCAGTCATCATTTCACTAGTTGGAACATCTGGCACTTGATATGCCAGGAGTGCAGACCATTTGTGCTTAGTACTACAGACCCAGTAGCATTTGACCATTATCAGGTGGAGAGACAGGCAGACAACATCACACTGCCTTCCCTCCTCACTTAGCACAGAAGCCTTGCTCCAGAACATACACCAGCACTCTGTCTGCATCATAGACATTCAATGTCATGCAGCAGTAGCATAGAAGACACATGGCTAAGAAGCATGGTGACAAACTTAACAATTGGCTCTCCTGGCAGACAAATACACACACTCATGGCATAATGGACAAGGACTACAAAGAGAAGGCTGAGGAGGATGTCCAAGTACAAGAGATTGAGATGTTGGAGGCCTCGGACAGTGGCACCAACATGGATTGAAACTCGACCACATGATAATGTCAGTGTCAGCAGTGACATAGACACTTTGCCACTCCTGCCAGTGCCTCCACGAGCAGGAGTCAATTGACTGCCCACATATATCTTCCACCCTGAGCCTGCTACCCCTCATCTGCAATTCTCAGTCTCCTATTAGATGTGTTTATCACAGGATTGAGGCAGTATCAACTTCCTCCAATTATGTCCTTGTACAACTTTCCCGGCAGAGGGACCACTGCATCAACAGGATCATGATGCACCATGAGCATGTGGCAGCAGAATGGAATGTTAACCCATTTCCATGCCCTCATGACAGCTGTGAGAGGCCATCTACATGACAATGTGACTTAAAACACCATTAGGTATGACATTGTCTGAAGAGGAGCAGGAGGCTGCATACATAATATTGATTCTTTTCCTTTCCTTGAGATTGTTGATCCCTGCACACAGAGAATGCTTCCTTGCAATCACCCTCACTGCACAAAAAGGTTCTTGCAGAGATCAAATCTCAAAATGCATATAAACACCATCCAGTAAGTAACTTTGGACTCTGTTCTTTTTCATCAGCTCACCACCATCCTTCAGTCTCAAACTAATACACCTAAAATGCTGCTTCTGTGAATTCAGGTCTGGTAATCCATCAATATTGGGCCAACACAAGGTGACAGTACACAAAATCAAAGGCAAGCCACAACTTCCCCAGCAGATGGACTACCATGCCAACAAGACCATGATGCACCATGAGGGCAAGTATGTTGAACAGAATGTCAACATAAACACCACTGTAGACCCTTCAAACAGCGGGACCAACACAATTACCAACACTCCAGCATATGGTCACAGCATGGATGTCCACCTCACCCCTCTATCCAAGTCCTCCATGGTCTCAATTCCAGTCATCTATCCATCTTGGTGGCTTCCTGGTCCTCCAAAGGAGCTATTTATCACTAGCCCAGAGGAATTATGACCAGCTCTGCTGAGGTCACACTTTCATTGAACTTGATGGAAGTGGAAGATCACATGTTTATTTTCAATTGTATCTTCAGCTTTTTGCTACTGTGACCTATATTCATGAATAGTTATCATGTTTTCTTTGCTATTGTATGAAGTGCTTTTGTTTTAATATTGTTACTCTCAATTGTAGATATACTTGTCTTGAAATCTTCTATTCAGAGTCATAGATTAGGAGATCTCAATCTATGTCAAGTCCACTTTTGAACTTAACACATGTCCTATGACTGCTTTGTGTCCTTATGGTACTGCAACTTGTGAACCAGATGTTCTTCAAGAACCATGTCAAGACAGGTTCTTTATTGTGCCCTTTTGAAATTTCAGGAATCTCTCTGGCAAGGGGGTCCAGTTAATGAATTAAAAGACAGAGGGTCGATTAATTTATTTCATGCAGTTTCCTTGGATCTACCTACTATCACATGACATTCACATGACCAAATGACATCAAATCCTATTTTTAGTATTCAGCCTGTAGTCTAACTGACAAATCCATGACAAACAGCACACAAGTAACACCAAAGTAACTATGTCAGTATTTTCCATGTTTTATACTACATGCATTACACCACCATCCAACTGGCACATAGTCCACATGGAGACAATCCAGATGGAACTAGTATCCAAGGTAAGTGGCATTTCCACATTCTAGATTATAGACTTACCCATATCATCTCACAGCCTCTATTCAAGCACAATACTGCATCTGCTCTACTGGACTCTTCAACTGATGCTCTGCAGTAGCATTGCCTTAGATCCTCAACCTCAATCATCTGCCTCTTCATTCTCCTTGACTGATGGACAATTAAGCTATCACTAAAGCCTTTGACACCATTGTTGTTGGTCTCAAGGACTTGCATCATCATAGTTGAAATCAAGTCCTTCCTGCCATCATTGCTGTTATTGCTGGTCTCAGGGACTTGTGTTGTCATAGTCAAAGTCAATTCCTTCATGCCATTGTCAGCTTCAGGTCCTGTTTTAGCAGAAGGGATCAAAGTATGAGAAGGAAGTTGGAAGGAAGAGTGAATGCAAAGTGAATGGTGGTCATACCACAACACAGTTGTCACTGACATATTCTATCGGTGATGTGAGATTTTGGATGGTGTGGCTTTGAAACTGGCAGTTATTTAGCTTCTGGATCTTCAAACTGGAGTAATAAACTTACCTGGGGAAATGCCATGGCAGTGTATTGAGCATGGTAGGATTAAGTTAACTAGATTTATTTTCAGCACTAGTTTACACAATGTAGCAGATTTGTGATGCAATGAAACCATTTAGGGATGTATTTGGTCATCAAAATGACTCATATAAGTGATAAAACAGATTTTGTAAGGATATACTTCTATTTTAGGTAATATCTAGGTCCAAATGTAGAGAGGTCATTTAATTTTTTTTGTGACCTCTTGTTGGACCTACCTACCCACCTGGAGTGCCGGGCTGACATCCTGGTACCCCCTTGCTCTCCAGTAGCTTCACCATTCCTCATCTCTAATGTGACTTTATAATTAACAAAAACAGACTGCTTCAAGAAAAGAACTATTATCTTTAATACTCATAGCAAGATCCCATAATTAGAGAACATGTCTTCTAAAGATTTTGCCACAGTGTTCAGGGCTGGGTTCATATCTACACTTGCCCTAATTGTACTATAAGACATCAGTGGGACAGTTCTGCAATGACACAAAATTACCTTTTTTTTGGTACTTTCGAGAGCAGACAAAACATGTGTTGAATTTGGGACCTTGGTAGCAACTTGGTAGAGGAGAAATGTCATTTCTGTCACGTGCATCACACGTCGACGGAGTCATGTGATCATTGCCTTTCGATTTTTTTCCCGTATTTTTCCGCATTGATCCAACATTGATCACACACTCAACACACACTGCTTACTTCGGTACCTCACTTATGCCTTTTCTCTGGCACTCCCAGTAGCTCTCTGCCATTCCATGTAATCAAGTCTCTAAGTCAGATTGTGTTTCTTGCTCGTGTCATGGTGAAGATTTCTGCGGCCGACCTTTCCGCTATTTATCTAGTGGCTCGGACGTGCGTTCTTAGTAGACGGTTTGGAGAATCCTCCGAATCCGAAACTTTGTTTGCTCCTCTTGGCATGGGTATGTCACCGTCCCTGTCGTCACAATGGATAGGGGGAAAGAACTTTAACAACATTGCAAGACTAACAGAACACTGGCAACCCTGCACCCCGACTTAAACTTGATCATAGTCGTGCTTTCTGCCTCTCTTTAATCAAGGAAACTTCCTTCCTTCCTAGTCCCACAGCGAATGGCGTCCCTTGCGGATCTTCAAAGACGCCTTCGAAATTGCATTCCCGGTACTAGTTTGATACTTCCACTGAATATATCTATCATAGCGATTTCTTTCAGTATGGCCGACATGCAAACTCGTCACCTCCTGAAGCCTTCGTCGCCCATTCTGGATGCATATGGCCTTCATGAATCCGGTATTCATCGCGATATTCTCTAAATAATGTTTCTCCGATGTTCTTCCCATCTGTATAGACTGTCTTCAATGCCTGCGGAACTTGACGTAAGGATGCCGAAGTATCAGGCACTTTCCCAGTACCTTCTCGTATGCTCGCATATCTTCTCCATCAGAGGTACTCCCGCTGGCAATTGTCGCCTTATCAATTTACGCCACGAGATTGATAGCGATTTCCTTTTAACAAGGCATGACTCCTTGCCTAAGATGCAAGAAGTATGGCGTCCCGTTGCATCTCGCTAATTCTTCTCCTCACTGCCATCCACCATGTTTACGGTCGTATTCCGAAGCCACCAGGAATCCCTATGGTAGAAATTGGATTGGATGATGTTCATCAGCCTCTGAAAGCTAGGGCCTTACCGCCCTACAATACGACCTACTACTTTGACCAGCTTATTGACCACAATGATCCATCAAAAGGTACTTTTCAGCAACGATATTGGCATACGGCGGAGTATTACCAAGAAGGTTTTTAACACTTTTTCTCAACTGTATTTGCCATCGACAACTATTTGCAGGTGGCCCTATTATATTCATGAATGCTGGAGAGGTCAACGCAGCTCGTACAAATATTGCCCCTGATATGATGAAGCATGCTTATTCCCTTTGTAGCTTACTACGGTTATGTGACGAACAGCACGATCAACGGTGTCATCGCACAAAAGTACGGTGGCTCCGCAATCGTTCTGGAGCACCGCTTCTTCGGCGAGAGTAATCCCTACCCAAACCTCGACGTGACGAGCTTGCAGTTCCATACGCTCGCGCAAGCTATTGAGGACAACGTATACTTTGCCAAAAATGTCGTACTTCCGCAAGACAATGGAGATAGAGTCGGCCCGGATAAGGCACCATGGATAATCATTGGGGGAAGCTATCCGGGTGGGTGTGAGAATGATTCTGTTGGTGCATCTGATTAATGAATATTTTAGGTGCGCTGGTCAGCTGGACTATGGCTGCGTACGTTTTGTATTCCCAATCAAGGATCATATCTGATGAAGCCCTCGATATAGTCATCCAGACGTATTTTGGATAGGATATTCTTCGTCAGGTGTTGTCCAGGTTCAGATGTATAGCTTCATACCTTTCTATTCTCACTCAAGAGCCTGGCTCACCTTTTGATCAGCGACTTCTGGCAATACTACGAGCCCATCAGGGAGAATATGCCTAAGAACTGTTCCGCCGATGTCGAAGCCGTCATCAACTACGTCGACGAGGTATTCTTCGGATCCAACACTACTGCACAACAAGCGCTTCAGGAACTGTTCGGCTTTTCCACGGATTTAGAACTCGCCCAAGCTTGTACGTTTTATCAATCAAGTGTTTTCGGTCCTCCATTTGATGCCTCTATAGTAAGATGGGACCTGTGGACGTGGCAGGATATGCAGCCCAATACTGGTGCTGGCGCCGCATTCTACCAGTTTTGCGACGCGTTGGAAGTCAAGGATAACGTTGTTGCTTCCGCAGATGGCTGGGGTCTGGATAACGCACTGAAGGCATGGGCGTCACATATGACTGGTACTGCTTCGGTTTCGTCCAAAAAGCTTGGTCTGTCGTGTCAATTGCATTTTCCCTCTGTGACGATGCTCACATCACCCATCAACCAGATTGCGGTGAAAGCGGGTAAGCCTCTCCGTTTTGAGCGAAGTTTGTGTACCTGATAAATGTACCCAGTAGTGACTGTATTGAAAGTGCCATTCGCACTCCTCCTTCCCCCACAGGTGTTCCTTCCAACAGGAAGGACCTACATCGTCGGAAGTTGAATATCCGGTACGACTATCCTGTTGACGACGCGAACCGTTCGTGGTTTTGGTTGGTGTACGTCGGCATTCTAGTCGCATGCATGATCCCTCGCTTAATAAAATTTGCAGATGTAACGAGATCGGGTTCACCTTAGTGAGCACAATTCATTATTTTCCACTTAAATTACAATCATTGAACTTTAGGATGGACCGCCCGTCGGACAAGGGGGAATAGTTTCTCGCTTAAACGTTTGGCAGGATAATTATGGCTAGGACTTAAATCTTAGTTTTCTTCATATACTGATCTTATCACAGCGCGATTGCATGGCCACATTCCCTGAAGCCTTCCCGGACCTCCCCATCCCAACTGTAAACAGAACAAACACCCTCTATGGGGGATGGGGCGTCAACAACACCCGGCTGTTCTTCGCGAACGGTAGACGTAGGCCCCTAATCCATTCTGGTCGTCTCGCACATTACATTAATGATGCTCTGCGTAGAGGACCCATGGCGCGAAGCTACAGTATCGGCGGTAAATAGTACTGCCGTGAGCACTGACATCCAGCCCATCAGGATATCAAATGGATTCCACGCCTCAGATTTGGTCATGCGGCTGGCGGCGCCCGATCCCACGATCGTCGCAGTGCAGAACGCGTTTATCGCGTACGTGGGATCGTGGTTGAAGGGTTTTGTACCTGCGTGACCTACCAGAAAGTGCTGTAAAAGTTCACTGTTCTATTATTTCTTGTTTGATTTCTTCCTGATTTCGGTGAATACTTCCAAAGAAATTTTTCGTTAAAAATTCAAACCCTTGCCGTTTTTCGCCCTTTATAGCGTTTTTAAGCAGAATGGTTCCGTAACAACCCTCTTGTCCTGCTTCAGAAGACTAACAATAAGTATAAGGAGGAGCCCGGCGCATTAATGGTTACATGTACAGTTTGTCTAAAGGCTCAAAGAGGATTTATAAGGGGTCCTCGAGGCGCCGAAATGATATATCCTGTAGTTCGTCGGAATGCAGGATTTCTTCCCTCAACCTCTCTTGGTCTTCGAGCGTCTTCAGACTTGCATTATTCCTGCTTAGAGTGCTGAAAGCTAGACGGACCTCAGAACGAGTTTGGAATTCTCAAGACCGAGCAAAGCATATGTCTTTCGCAATGCATGCTGATTCGACGCGCTGCTCATAACACAACATAATCAAGAATTCGACTCTCGTGTTCAATTCCAAAGCGGAGTTTTGGCTCGGAAAATGTCATGACTTATTCACTGCAATCACAGTTTGCAAAGGAATCACAATACCGCGACTGTAAGGACACCATACCAGAAATTGCGTGTACTTGGCGACTCTTCTGAAGCCCTATCCATTCATCTCAAACTCGATAACCCTAACCGGTGAGGGCGTATTCCCCGAGCTCGACTCCTGGTAGAGCACTGCCAACGTCCCCCTCCCACTGCTCACTAACGCTCCTCTGTCAATCGTCACCTCCCCGAAAGCATCCAAACCCTGCGCCGACCCGTCATACACCAAGCTCCAATCCGTCCAGCTACTAGACTTGCTCGCTGCCACAACGCGCACGTACGGCAGCACCACGTATACGTTGTCTGATGAGTCAATGGCAATCTGTGAGCGCCCCACGGCGCCGAGAGGAAAGGGTATCTCGGTTTTGACAAACGTGCCGTTGCTAGCTTGGTAGATATGGAATGGGTACCCATGAGCTATACGGTCCGTTTCGTAATTTGTGACGCATTGGGTGAAACGACCTGAATTTGTATGAAAACTTGTTAGATACGGGAGGAGCAACGAGCGCACCTGGGACGTAGGATATAATGACATGTATCCGCCCTTGGGAATCGACATCCTGTGATTCTTGATTCATCAAACCATGGTTCGCATCCAGGGAATCGATAATGATCCCGTTAGAGCTGACAGACACCGGTGAACTTCCAGATGTACCAACATGGGTACCCACGGCATTGTACCAGGTTCTTCCTTTGACAAAACACCATCAGAACCATCCATCAGAAGTAGACGACGAAACAAAAGCCGACCTTTGTCGTCAGAATAGAAAAATGTTGTATCATGATTCGTTAAACCCCCGCTGCTACACGAAACACTCCCACTATTCTCCCTCCACGTCCCAGCGATGTAAAAACAATTTCCTCTATACGTCGCCCCATGAATATACAGATTCCTCGCACTGCTCGTCGCTCCATTATCTGCCGTATACGTCCCCGAACCACTGGCCCACAGCCCAACGTTCGACCAAGTGCCACTCTGATACTCGGCGAGTTGCGTGTTCCCATTACCCGAAACCCCAGATCGATAGACAAACTGAAGCAGGTTATCGGGGGTGACGACAAATTGAGGGTACGTGACGGTACTGCCTACATTGAGACCCCCTATGGTGTTGGTGATGGTATCAAAGAGAGTGGCTGTCCAGCTCACGTCGGAACCCGCCACTCCAGAAGAGGTTTTCGTGTAATACACCGAGCTACTGTGACAATCCATGGCGACGTGGATCACCCCGTCTGCAGGGGAGACACCCAGAGCAATGACGTTGTGGCTATCATTTGTAGTGAGGGTATGTGGGAGTGCAAGGGTCTGCCAGCTTCCACCAGAGGTGGTTCGTCGCCCAAGTATGACAGAACGGTTTGAGATGTACCAGCCAGCATACTGGTATCCTTCGTATGTGAGCAGCCCAGAAAGCTGGAACGAGTTGACGTTCACTAGACCATCGTAGGAAACGAAGTATATGCCGGACGAAGAGAGAAGAGTGTTGGAGAGGAGAGATACTGAGGGCGACGCGCGTGAAGTGACGAAAAGGAGACAGAAAAGTAGGAGTAAAGGAACCATTACGCCTTCTTGTAGTTGTCATATGGACAACATTTATACGTGCGAATAGAATGCCTTGTGATCGCGGAAAAATGAAACGAACGCAGGAATCCCGGAATTCAGGACCCATGAGGGTGCAGATGAGCATCTGACGGTCCGGGTTTTGGAGGTATCGGTTCCGTGCGATCGTCTCATCTGATGTACTAAAATTATTACTGATGCGGAAGCAAATTGGTCCGATTCTATAGAATGAGCATTACTTGGAGTCACATCATAAAGAATAATTATTCGAACAATATCTCACCATAGGAAATTCTAATATCATGTTTTTCGCCCCAAACTGGTGACTGTATGCTGGCGTTGTAATCGGTACAGTCACAATGAAGCTCGTGTGACCACATTGAGTGTGTTGCAGAGTAGACTCAGCGGAGCTACACTGAAGGCAACAGACCATATGAGATTGAATCTGAGAGCCCGAAAGCTACGCGCGTCGCATCGACCTAAGACCATAACTGCATTTTTCGCACCCGGAGCGGGGCATATGAAGACTTCGGTTGCGAAATAGCTCTATACGTCGGTGTAAAGATGCCAAACATGTACAGCATTCTACACGGAGTGTGATAGGCTATACGCGTGGGCGAAACGGGGACGTTGAGGGGAAGGTCAGATCCGCCATGAGTCTTTCGAAAAGCATTGTAGTCTATGCGAAAGAGCATTTCTCTGGATATATGCGGTAGTCAAGGCTGCGAGAAGAGAAGAGTCTGTCATAAGGGCTAACGAAGGGCATTGTTGCGATAATTACATACTGCAGATTTATATCTCGATTTTCTCTGCATCACTCCTGAGCCTTTACTCGATAGAACTTTGGCTGCCGCATGTTGGCACGAATGAACCAAATCTGAGAGGAAAGCTCTGGAATTTCATCTATACTGCATGCCAGTATCCCCAGGGTACTCGTCCTCCTTATCAGTCCAACCCTGGGTGCGACTATTAGTGCAACACTCGTCAGTATCACTAATAAGGTTACACACTTTTCGAACGAGCATAGAAGCGGGAAGTCACCGATGGGACTGTGAGCAATGGAATTGAGAGCTGGCGTGGTGGCGAAGTTCAGCAGACGGATGTGATGGTGGTACACGGTCAAGTTGTTATTCAAAATCTTGACAAATACTGGTCGGCCCGGTGGACCCAAGAAACAAGGATATGAACTTGAAGGCTCCCGCATACTTTTGATTGCAATTTGAAAATGTAATGCACTCTACTATTAGTCCGTTAATAACTAGGTAGAAAAACTGACGATGAGCTTCCTCTGACTGTGTCCTTGTATTTATCAAGTATTTATGCTAATATTTTAACCCGGATTCTTCCTCACTAGGCATGCCGTATCACCGGAATAGATGATCATAACACTTTTCACCTTTTTCTCTTACCGTCATGGGGCATGTTGTGTCTATTGTGTCTGTCGCGTCGACGTATTGGTAAATGATATGGACATACTTTCTAGCTTTGTTTTGGTTGGCTATACTGTGGAGACTCGGACTTTGTTGCCGTACCGAAAGCTTTCTTCGACCACTTCAATACAGCACGGTGGTATGCATGGTCCCTTCAAGTTCTCGTCTTCTTTTACTTCTTGATTGTCACGAGCCCGAGAAGGACTGCGATACCCTGACAATAATCGGACCTAGTGTTTTGCGATATTCTCCTGTTGCGATAGCACTTGACCCCTGCCATTGTCATACAACTGTTGCACTGTCTCTGCATGTCGCACTAGACCTTGTTTAGTACTCTTGTTTCGTTTCGGCGCTAATTTTTTTTTCCTGAATACCAGAGTCTTGTCGGCCTAATTTCGAGGCACCTCTTTCTATCTCGCCTCAAATGTACACAAGCACCACCGACACTTCATCAATGCTGTCTCAGTGAGGTTCGAATAGCTCACCTCCCTTATATCTCCTCATACATACTGAAAATTGCGACAGAACTAGGCCACTGGCCGAGCCAATGTTGCGACATTGGCTTATCGCGAATCTTCAGATTCGATTTCCAGGGTGACACGCACTTCTTGATTCCGAGATATCACGATATTAAATTCAATGTTGCCAGACCCAGTCGGTGAGAAATAGAACCCGTCTCTGGCCCTTAAATTGATCTATAGTATGATAGTTCCTGACCAGAATTTTTTTATTCTGGCATCGCAGACGCTGAACGTACTCACTAAAGCACCCCATGCATTGGCCAAAGCTTGATGCGGAGATAGTTATCCCATGGCTATGGTCCGTACCACCCTCAATCACTGTGCTGACACCGTTTCCAGTACAACCTGCTTGACAGGCTGTTTCTTCAACAGCTGCCCCCACATTCTCCTCCGCTTGCCGGAGCTACTCGTTGCTCCTTCTGGATAAGCTCGTCTTGACCTGCAGGTTCATTGCTGCAAGGCCCTTGGCTGCAGTCATTTATCTCTGTGAACGCGTGGTCCGATCAGGGAATAATCAATCGCCCTTGTGCTTCTTTCATGTTTGAGCTTGTACACTATCATTTCGTTGGCTATTGTTACTTGGCGCAACACTTGTCTGTACAGACCATCATGGATTTTTATCAAACAAGTATCAATGCACCTGTTGATAGTCGTCCGACACCGGGGTTGTCTTGAGCTGTACTTAATGCGGCGTTCATCAAGGGGCCACGCAATGGACTCTATACGGGGTCGTGTACTTCTCGTGTGTATGAGAGTCCTCCTACCGCTAGTGCCAGTTTCAGGTCTCCAAACCCACCTTCAAATCCAACTGCCTGAACTCTCAGGCCGCCGCTTACTTATCTTTGGCGCGCAAATGACCTGGCTTCTTATCTTGTACTCTAACTTAATTGAGCAACAGATTGAAAGATGCACCGCCACACATTGCAGGAATGATCCGGCAAGGCTCTGATAACGAAAGCCAGCGAGCACGAGTTTTTTCCTATTTAAACGCACACGGGCATCAACTTACGTTCATTCCTTACCCCCCTTCTTTCCCGCAGCCATGTCCACCAATTCTCGAGAGGCTAAAGCCTCCGAATATGGTGCCGAGAAAGACGTCGAAGTTGTGGCGTACAACACGAACGAAGACCATGATATCATCGACTTTGAAGAGAAGAAGGATCTCAGGTATGTTTGTTTTTTTTCTCTCGCACTCTGATCTTAATGTATTTTATTCAGACGGGGTCTAGGACAGAGACATATTCAGTGAGTTCTTCGACGACTGTTACGATATCGCCCTTATCTCTTCTAGAATGATTGCGCTTGCTGGGACGATAGGAACAGGTCTATTCCTTGGCTCAGGTAAAGCCATCGCTCGAGGAGGTCCACTTGGTGCATTGCTAGGTGAGGAACCTCACCTCTTTCCCCTTATCGCTGCCTAACATATATCCAGGGTATTCGTTCGTTGGTGTGCTCGTATCATGCGTCGTATTCTGCCAAGCCGAACTAGCCGCCCTCGTTCCCCTCTCCGGCGCCATCGTACGTCACGCCGAGTACTTTTTCGACCCCGCTCTATCGTTCGCGATGGGCTGGAACTACGTTTACTCAAACTGCGTCAGTCTCCCCGCAGAGATCACAGCCGGCGCAGTCCTCATACAGTTCTGGTCGTCCATCAGTAACGGATTGTGGATCACTATTCTTGGAATCCTGCTGATCATCTCGAACTTGCTATTCGTTCGTGTATATGGGGAACTGGAGTTTGGCTTTGCTATTCTGAAAATCATGTTGGTAGTGGGGCTAATCATTATGGTACGACATAAATGATTGAATAAATTGCAGCACTAATCTTGTCGTCTCTAGGGTCTTGTTATTGATTTAGGTATTCTTATCGCCACTTCACGTCGTCGATATTTTTAATCACGTCTCTCTAGGTGGCGGTCCCGACCATCACAGATATGGTTTCCAATACTGGCGAAACCCCGTACGTCCGTACTTTCCTGCTAACGTACTCACGCTGATCCTGTGTCCCAGGGTCCATTTGTCCAATACCTCAAGATCGAAGGGTCTCTGGGTCGTTTCCTCGGTTTCTGGACTACCTTTTCCAATGCGGCATACTCCTACTCTGGCATAGAAACTGTCGCAAACGCTGCCGCCGAAACACAAAACCCGCGTCGAAACATCCCTCTCGCTGCAAAACGCGTTTTCTGGCGTGTCCTCATCTTTTACGTCCTCGGGATCCTCATTGTCGGCCTGATCGTTCCCTCAAACGATCCAAACCTCCTCGGAGGCTCAGGCAACGCATCGCAATCCCCATTCGTCATCGCTGCGAAGCGAGCGGGGATCTCTGTCGTTCCGCATATAATCAATGCCATTGTTCTTACATCAGCGTGGTCAGCGGGGAACTCAATTATGCTTAATGGCTCGAGGAATTTATATGGTATCGCGCGGGAAGGGCACGCACCGAAGATCTTTCTCCGTGTCAACAGGTTTGGTGTACCGTATGTGGCTGTGAGCTTCTTGGCAGCGTTCATGGCCCTGGCATACATGACGTTGCAGGATAGTGCCTCTACTGTCTTTGGTTGGTTCCAGGTATGTATCATCCGATCTCGTTCATGTTCTGAGAGTCATCCTTGTCGAATTAGGACCTCGTTTCCGCTGCTGCTATCGTGCACTGTGAGTGCCTACTCCAAGCTTTTACCTATAAATTCATCTGACTCCTTCGTGTTCCAGGGATCATCATTTGCCTTGTGTATCTTCGTTTCTATTATGGCATGAAGACGCAAGGTATTTCAAGAGATGAGCTCCCGTGGAAAGCACCCTTCCAGCCATACGCCGCCTGGCTCGGCTTTTCCGCCTTCTGCCTCATCCTTATCACCGGAGGATACGCCGTCTTCATCCATAATAGGTGGGACACGGAAACGTTCTTCTCAGCCTACTTCAACATCCCCCTCATCTTCGCACTCTACTTTGGCCACAAGTTTATCACAAAGTCGAAGCTGGTGCCGTTGGATGAGATGCCCATTCGTAAATATATTGAAATTGCAAACCAAAATCCCGAACCTCCTGCGAAACCTGTAAAGGGT
>JANDKJ010000684.1:0-34983 GCA_028551335.1 Armillaria sp. CMW 4456 | reverse complement strand
CTGGCGTCGAGCGAGAAATATCGACGGTTTCTCAGACTACCGTGTATTTTCTCGCTTGACCTGGGTTCAGGTATGCGATGGTCATCCTCTGAAAAGAGCGTATCGTAGACCTCTAACTCCTCTGCATCGGGTTCATTCTGGGAAACGGAATGAGGGTCTGATAATCTGAGGGTATGGACGGGACATACAGATGCAGATTCGAAGTTGCCGTCCTCAGTGTCATTTTCGTCTTGGGGTCGCCTTGGAGCTGTAGACCTTTGGTAGACACTCTACGGACGGTTCAACGAAGGCTAGTGTCTAAAGTGAAGAAAGGACGGACCGGTGAGCGATGAGCCTAGAAGACAAAGGGCGTAAACGTCGGTGAAGAGAAATTAATACAACAAACGCACTGCGGCGGGATGGTCGGCTAGACTCTAGATGATATGTGAGAAAGGGGAGCAGCAAGACGGAATAAACACGGACATTGTTACTCCATTCTCTCTCGCGAAGCCAGAGTACGCGTTTGGGAGGCTAGTACAGGATGGTCAAGTCGAGTTTTGTTGGCATACAGTCAACACTTACGGGGGGATGCTGTGTCTGCAACCTCTTGTCACGAGGGAGGGTCTTGTTCTTCAGCTTGACCATCTTCCGCCAGGCCTCGACGCGCTTTGTTTCGAACATCTCTTGGGGGTTCGGGTCGATAACTTCGTCTGTAACGGGGGATCCTGGGACAATGCGCCATCGGTACATTGCTCGGGGGCTGATAGGCTCTGGGTGCTTGACGAACAAGGCATTGGTCCGTGTACGTTTCTCTTCGCGCTCCTGGGTAACGATGACTCTTTCGACTTGGTTGAGGCGTAGCATGTCTTCGAGGATCACTTTTTTTAGGTATCGCATCGAGCGTACGGGGTGGTCGACCATAGCCGGCATTGGTCTTGAGTAGGCGCCGCCTCGAAGGGGAGGTTGGGATGTAGTGGAATCTGGCACAAGATGGTCGGGCAGCTTCTCGTTGGGGTATTGCTTCACGATCTCGTTGTACAGTTGCTGGTGGTGCATCCCAATTTTGGGCTCTTGTATCAGGACATTTCGTACCAGTTGCCGAGCCTGCGACGTGCTCCAGAAAACAAACGATTGAACCCGGCTCATCGTAGCAAAAAAAGACAGAAAATCAGTGGCTGTGCAAATTTTTATTTACTCATTCATGCACCGTCGCCTATTCACCAATGCTGCCGTGCATTTCCACGACAATCCTCTAGTGAGAGATTTTTGTACCTTTTGCATACATCTTGACTGATTTGCAAGGGTCTCCCCAGACAGAACGCTGCCCCGCAAATTCCCCGACGAACACCTCCAGCCAAGCGAGGCATACCAAATGTCAAAAGGGTTCTGGCGGTGGCTAGCGGAAAAGGTGGGGTAGGAAAGAGCACGGTTGCTGGTGCGTCTAGCTTGTTGTAGCATGTGCCGCGTCTTATTCTCCCAGTGAACTTGGCATTCGCACTGGGAATGCTCCCAGGACGGTTACGAGTGGGCATCCTCGACCTGGACATATTCGGGCCTTCGGTGCCTACGCTCATGGGCCTATCTCAAGCTGGAGAACCGAATCTCACTGAATGTGTGCATTCAACTTTTAGTTTTGATTATCTACTGAATATAGTGGTGTAGCTGGTGCACTACTGCCGGTAACGAACCACGGGATAGCGACAATGTCCATGGGGTACCTCCTTCCGAAAGGCGTGGATACTGCAGTGGTATGGCGCGGGTTGATGGTGCAAAAGGCGGTGCAGCAGTTGCTGTTCGACGTGGATTGGACAGGGCTCGACGTTCTGGTCGTGGATATGCCCCCTGGAACGGGCGATGTCCCACTGACGCTTGGTCAACTCGTTAATGTCGATGGTGAGTGTCTTGTTCCCAGTCTACGGCAAGGAATCTGATGGAACACAAGGTTCTGTTATCGTGTCGACACCGCAAGATGTCGCTCTGACAGACGTGAAGAAGGGAATCACAATGTTCCGCAAGGTTTCGGTACCTGTAAGTATTTGTTCAAGGAACTGGCATGGGTTGCTTATGGGTCCAGGTCACCGGTTTGGTACTGAACCAGTCTCATTTTGTCTGTGGAAACTGCTCAACGGCACACTACCTGTTCGGCTCACCGGATAGGTTCCGCGAAGCTGCCAAGCTGATGGAGGTGGATATACTGGGCGAGCTTCCATTGGTGCCGGGCGTGAGTGAGGGTGGTGATTTGGGAGTACCTTATGCATTAACTGGGCGGACTGAGGCATGGAGTGAGGTGATGAAAGGCGTAGCACAAAAAGTATGGGCAACGCTAGGATAATATACACGAGGTCATTAACCCTCGGCCAATAAGTAGTCTATATATTAGTAGTAATTACTGCCCCTTTTTGTCGCCTTTCAACTGCACTTCGAGCAGCGGGTCGAGGCTCTTTTCGGGTTGGCGATACGAGTTGCCCACCCTGTCTGCCCAGGTAAAGTACTGGCCGTAGTTGACGGTAAAATATATATGGTGCAGGGTGTGGTGTGCCGGCCCGTTTATGACGGTCTCGAGGGGGTGGCCCGTGATCATGTCAGAGTCATGAATGAAGATGGACCAAAAGTTGACAAAGACAAAGAGGCCGAGGTAGACCATCCGGTGGAGAGGGAAGAGGAATACAAAGAGATGGTATGGGACGGACTGAAGGTAGCCATCGACTGGGTGAAAGGCGTGAGAGGACCATGGTGACGGGACTGGACAGTCGATTAGAAGGGACTGTTGAGGATGGTGGAAAGGACGTACTGATCCATTTGTGGTGCGGTTTGTGGAGGACTTTGTAGATGAATGGGACGTGCAGCCATCGATGGACCCAATAGATGCAGTAGTCAGTAAATAACAGGAATCTAGCGGTTTCTTAGTATGGGCAGTGATGCAAAGACCGGTACGCACAAGGGAACACTAGCAAACAGATAAGGCCATCCGTAGGTATCAAGGCCATCATAGAGCTTGCTGTAGCCCATCACTTCGGCCTGGAACCACGGCAATGTAAGGAGCATCATCACAGGGAATGCCTTGACACTGGTCATGATCTCGAGTCGGACCTGGTTTGGCAGAAACTTTGGATGGCGCATCATGTCGTGGTTGAAGATAAACTTGTAGGAAAGCCATGCGAAAATGAAGTAGAGGGCATATATGCCGACAAGAGTGAGGACGGAGAGGGAGATGATCTGACGAGGAATGTAGTCACGGCTCCAGGATGAAGTAGCCGGTAGGACGGAAATAGGATATTCCGTCGATGTGTTGGTGTGATGCAGAGGGAGGACGTGCGCCCATATTTTGTCAAGCAGAAGCTCGTCAGCTGTGCTCAGGACGAAATCCATGGCTCAAGACCAAAACAATTTCTTGTTTTTATCAACTTTATATTTTCCTGTCGCACCACTTCGTGTCACGTGGGACCGAAAATATTCCGATCGTCGTACGATCTTCATTGTGTCCTCACTTTCCCTCTCCATCAGCCTAGGCGTATGAGGCTCGACTAGCCTTTACCTTACTCGCGTTTGATCACCGTATCGACCCTCTGAATGCCGAGGCGCAGCAATATTCACAGCGGAGATAATAGAAGAGCTTAACAGCCGCTATTCCGGGCTGAACAAGGTGTGGTGAGCTTACCGGCACCGGTGGTCACGATAAGCGTCGTATACTATCGGGACCGAACACTGTGGTAGCATACCTTGAGGAGACCGTCCATAATCCGTTGAAAATCTATCATGTATGCTGCCAAGTTGGTACTTTACACAGCGGTGATTGCCGAATTTAGACATGACTGAACAGACAGTCCTCAGCGGTTAGGAAGAGCGCCGTAACGGTATGTCCTGGTGCGTCGCTAGGTCATTCAGACAAACTGAACACTCATACTGAACAGGACCCATTTCGCCCCACCGCGCTTCGACGCAAAAGCAAGGCAACCTGTGGATTTCTCCAATGTCGTGCGGTACATCCTGCCAGCGTTTTCGTGTTACTGCATCAGTGCACTCCTCGCTCTGCGTTCCTACCCTTTCGTGATACGTCTAGCCTTCTTACCGGCCACCCTGTACGCGATGTATCGCTGTGCTGTAACCCTCGACTTGTCCAATAGGGACGAATCGCAGATGCACTTGAACCAACTCCTGCTGGTATGTCCTCTGTGTTGATATATATTCACTCTGAAACAACTACCACTTAGCTGTTAACTACAGTGGGAAGCATGCGCGCAGCAATCTGGACGTTTGGTGAAACACCACGCAGGACATCCGACCCGTCCAAGTCGACCCTTGTCCATCTCCTGACGAGTCTACGTGGCATCGACTGGAACTGGGGTGCAGGTGTCTACATCCCCCACGAGAGACGGCCAACTTCATCTAGGATTGCATTCGCTGGCGTCACCTTGATATCCCTCCTTGTCCACACCCTCGTTCTCGACCTCATCCACTACCACATCCAGTCGCTCTCCCCAGACACATTCGGCAGCGTCAACGGAGGAACAATCCTCGATGGCGCTTTCCCTAGCCTTCGCTCAACGTATATTACCCTCCTCTCGGTTATCGTCATGTACTGCGCCATGCAGAGCCAATACGACGCTGCCACCCTCATCGGCGTCGTGCTTTTCCGTCAGGACCCAACAGAGTGGCCGCCCCTATTCGACGACCCATGGCTATCCACCTCGCTCTCCCAATTCTGGGCAAGAAGGTGGCACCAGGCTCTCAAGCACACCTATACCTCCTTCAGCGCCGGGCCCCGCATTGGACGCGTCGTAGGTTCCTTCACCGCATCTGCCATGATCCACTACCTCGGGGTATGGGGTATGGGCCACCGTGCGCAATTCTGGGACTCGGGCTGCCTGTTTTTGGTGAGTGCCATCGGTGTGCTTGCTGAGGGCGGTAAGGGCAAGGTAGGCGGTGTTTGGGGGTGGGTGTGGACGATGAGTTGGCTGTTGTTCTGGGCGAACTACCTCGTGGATGCGTGGGCTCAGGCAGGTATGATTGGTGCCTCGCCGTTTCCGAAAAATATGAGGCCGGTGGATTTTCTTGGGTGGACGTGATTTTGCTGGATGGTTAGATACTGGGTTTATTGGTAACTACGCTGGGTAGGACATCTCATAATGCATTGGGTCCAGGTGGGGAACGAGTCGGTCCGCAGGGAAATGAGCTGCATAATGCATAGCCTGGCAAGCTGGCTTTATAGGTACTCATGGTACTTGTAACCTGAATATAAAGCCTGGTCCCCAGGGTGTGTAACAGAAGGTGATGAGGAGTCACAGTTCTGTCATGCGAGAAGAGCTTTCTGACTGATAGACCAGTTGAAAGGAACTCGATTCGAAAAAGCTACCTATTGAATACATGTTGTTTTATATACTAGTATCTACATTATCTAATCAGCTATCTACAGAAAGGGGATTTCTTAGAAGAACTGGCATAGTGGGGCTCTGTTGGTGGATGGGTGTTTGTTATACTCACCCTCCAGTCCTTTGAATGGCAAATGACTCTTGGTACAGTATCATTGTTCCACCAGCATGCATCAGGAAAAACCCATCTCCATATAGGAGATGCCTGAATATGTAGCATCTGCATATATGTATAGCTATCCTTGTAGCATATCATAGACTCCTCTAATGTCATCTTCACTATATTGGCATGGTTCCAATTTCCTTACAATTATTGTATATGGTAGAGCAATGAGACTACCATCTTTCTTTTCATCCTTAAACTATGCTTTATTGTAACTGGCTGTAATGATCGCCCCTCCTCATCCACTCCTTTAATTCCCCTTTCCACCAGTAGACATGAAACATTCTTTAACCCTTATCTTTGCTAAACTCTTATCCTAACCCTATTCTAGTTACATGTGATTCTCATAGTTAGTATATAAGTAGATACCCTGTAACTAGTAGGGTGGGACTCCTTGGAATAACTAAGACCTAAGACAGCTCTCTTCATGCAATATCTAAGCTTATCAATCAAGTCTTGTCTATTATCTCTATCTATTATTATCTTGTGTACATGCTAGATGCTCAACCCTTGTGCCTACATTACATATTTTGAACTTATTGGTCTTTTTGCTTCATTAATTTCTTGCTTGTTGCCTCTGGATACCCTGCAGTCTGATCAACCCAGCATTACTGGTGGCTGGTGTTTCTTAACCTTACTTGACACTTTATTTGACTCTAGCTTAATCAATATCTTTCAATAACCCTATTATGTCTTGCCACTACAATCTATGTGGACTATGAGGAGAAACTGGACTCCCTGCAGAAAACAAGAATACCCAAGCAGATGTGGCTGGTGACTTGCTCAGTACTACAGCACTCCCTTCAAATGAACTTGGAGACCATAGCTTGAACTTGGGTGTGGAAGTGCACCTTCCAGGAACAACTAATATTGCTGGCAGTCCACCAATGGATCTGATGAAAGTCAAGAATTTGGAAGCCCTGCTTCCTGTAGAACCCCTATCATCCATCAGCAATGATGGCTCTGATGTGTATCCTGTCTCACCTTCAGGTGAAGTAAACACACTAGAGACAGATAATCTCAAAATCCAACAGGTGCTGGAAAGGCTTGAGGACACAGTTATGGACAAAAACCCAAACCCATGGATTAAGGTTACACATAAGACTCACCATAGTTGTAGTCTAGGAAATAACTCAGGGAATAGTATCAATACTAACTCCACTGTGACATGTGTATGCAATGAAATGAAGGAAGAAGTTCAACTTAGAGAACAAGACACTCCAATTTGAATCGCAGAGGCAAGATTATTTATGCTGCAACAGGAAATGCTCTGTTGATGGGCAGAGAGTGTCTGTGTTGCATGTGTCAAGAATGACAGTGATTCTGCATTCAAGATTGAATACCTTGAAACAAGGTCTCCTACTGACAAAGGAAAGGCTATTGATCCTGGAAACTGGGGAGATGCTGGAATTGAGGAAGATGAAATAGATCCACAGGAGCAATGTAAAGCATTGGCTTTTTGGAAGAGTGTAAAGAATGGTGATGCAAAATCATTGCAGCTTGTTTATGATTTACAACAAGATTGTAGAACTAAATTGGATTCTGTCTCCAAGGAGGTGGGACATGTGACTAGAAGTGATGATGAAAGTCCAGAAGTGAAATCTATTCCTAAACACTGGAAAGTTACCCTGAAAGGGGTAATTGATAAGAAAGAAAAGGACTATGTGAACATAAGGACACCACTCTTACCATCTGGTAAACACAGTTTACTAGGCCAATGGAATGAGTATCATAAAGCTCCTGTTGAGAAGGGAATGAGGCAGTCAACTTTGCCTCTGTTCAATTTAATGGATTGTCAGATTGAGAATATCATAGGAGGGAAACAGCACCATGCTTTTAATGGGAGAGTCCCATTCCTTGAAAGGGCTGAGATTCCTGACCAATACATATAGCCAGCTGATCAAATCAAACCTATGAGTCATCTGGGAAGAGCATTGAATAGGCCTTCAGGATACAGGTTTGGGAATAGAACCATGGAGAGAGGAGCATCTGAGAATAAGTCATCCAATTTTTCACAGCAATCAGGGAGTGTAGGTTCTGTGGAAAATGACAATTATTATGTGACTGCCAACTACAGTCTGAAACATCAATGATCTCAGGATGAAAACTTGACACACTGTCCAAAAAGAAAGATGATCCTTAAGCCAATACCTTCCACAAAGTACAATGGTGATCTTGATTCTAGAGCATTTCTGAAATTTGTCAATGATGTGATGGCATACCTCAGAGAGGGTGGAGTTCCACAAAGCAAGTGAGTAAGGAAATTGGGGACATTTTTGATGGGACAGGTGGCAGAGTTTTTTGAGGATATAGTCCAGGATGATGTTCAGGATTGGCAGCTGAAACCCTTCTTTAGAGAACTGTACAGCTATTGCTTTCTGTTGGTGTATAGAATGGGAAAACACTGTCTTCTGAAGTGAGCTTTCCAAAATGAAAGCACTGTGAAACAATATGATATAATGTTATGACAATTCTTTAACATGATTGGCATAACTGATGAAAGAGAAAAGGTCAATCATCTATGGACAGGACTCAGGCCAGAAATTCAAGCAGGTCTGTGGAAGGAGAGACTACACTCTGAGTACTCTTCATATGTAGATGTTGTACATGCAGCCAAGCTGGTTGAGATAATCAAGAATGTTGAAAAATCAAAGTTGGAAAAGAAGAAGTCACAGAAGCCCTCTGATGACCAGACAAAAGTCAAGGCTGGAGACAGAAGGGAGGAACCTAAGTGGTACTATCACAGAAAGCCTGAAGGTTGTTGGAGGATACTGGTATTGGGCTTATCAGTGAGCCACTTATTTTCATAATTGGACTCTGATCATGCCTTAGACACATGATTCATATGTATATCCCCATACCTTATGCTTCTTCCTTCCTCAGTCTTGACATTCATCATCTGCCATTGACTAAGGAGTACATTTTTCCTTCTTTCATTTCCATGATATTCCTTACTGATTCCATATGCATAGTATATACTTATTGCATTGTACCTACAGGTGAATATCATGTCAAAGAGTCTTGATGTTCATCATCTGCTGTTGACTGAGGATATATACTTGTTGCATTGTACCTACAGGTGTATAGCCATTAGGTTATGGGTTGTATCTGATGCCTGCCTTTTTGGTACATTGCAAAATTCGACAATTTTACACTTCAGGTGCCTGCATCTCAGCTTTATTTGCTCATTCCACCTTACAATCCATGCATATATTGACCATAAATAATGCAAACACCCACTCATTCACATACAATAATATCTTGTGTTACTTGCTCTTCAACTCACAATGTTTGCTTCAATGACCAAAAATTCCCTGACCCTCCCATCCATAACAACCAGCCCCAAGACAACTTCTCCAAATGATCCTCTCCTGATCATGCCCAATCAGGACAGGAACCCATGGTTTTGCCCACATCAGATGCCTCACTAGGACTGAACCCTGGTGATGATTCATTCATTTATCCCCAATACTTTCAAAAACAAACAACTGAACCTTCTTTACATACTGCTTCACACAATTTGAACTGTCCTTTTTCTCCTAATAAACACAATCAATTTACTTACAATATGAACAATAACCAACATTATAACAATAACAGTCAATCTCATTACAATCAACAACCGCCCTTCAATACTCATAGCTACAATTATCATCCAAATATTTTTCAAAATCCCTCCCATTCTACATCTACTTTACCTTCTACCTCTGGAATTCCTGAACTCACCAGGCAGACTATGTGGGGCAACTGGTATAAGGCAATCATGGCAATGGTGACATCCCTGGGTGTAGTGAATCATATATGTGAACCTCTGGAAGCTAATCAACAAGGTTTTGACTCTTTCAGAGTTCCATCATATCCTCCTCCTGTCAATCAGAATTTGTCTCCACAACAAATGGATGTCCATATGTGATGAAGGATGTGAGATGCCACTGCCCTTCACATTGTCCAATCTCATCTATTGGCAGAATGTGTGGCACTAATTTCAGCTACAGACCCAAACACTGAAATGAGCATGACAGCTTGAGTTGCCCTCAAAACACTTTGAGAATTCTATGGCTTGTCAGATCCCTTGTCAATTCATGCCACTCTTGCTCATTTAAAATATTATCAAGCTGGTCTGAATAACATCACTAAATTCATTACTCAATGGCACACTGTTCTCCTTGCTATCCAGAATTCAAGACAGCCAGTCATATACACAGATATCATGGTGGACTTCATCAATAACCTACTAACTGACTCCATAATTCCTTTTGCCATTCTGAAACATGAAGTGTATACCGACTGCTACAGAAACTCCCACAAAGTCAACTACAACTACTTCCTGCAAATGGCCAGCCAAGTCCTGACTATTGACTCTCAACTGCAGACTGCCAGGATTGTTCACTCACAGAATTGTCCATGCTGTGGGAAATGTAATGTGCTTGGACACACCACCAAACAACATACTGATACTCCCAAATCATCGAGCTCATCTGCTACCACTAACAAACAATCCCTGAAATCTCCAGACAAACCAAATCTCAACAAAGCTTATCATGCTGAAGTGGCTTTGGTTGAGACAATGGTAGACATTGAGATGACAATGGAAGATGAAGAAAATTTCACAGGTTTTGCAGAATACACACATTGTAATGAATTTACTGAAAATGACAATTCCATGTTTGTTTGGTATGCCATGTCCACTTTTGAGAAGTCTTCTCTTGACACTGTTGCAAACATCTCATTGATGGCACAATCAACCAACATTTGAACCATCCTTGACTCTGGTTGTACTTCACATATCATTTGAGATCAGGAACACTTTGTCACCTATTATAAAGATGCTGCCATCAACATAAAAACAGCCAACTGAAGTGTACTAAAAACGAAAGCTAAAGGAGATGTAAAAATCACAGTCACTACCTCAGATGGAACAAAAATACCTATCATATTGAAAGGATGTTTACATGCACCTTCTGTTCTGGTGAACCTAATCTCTGTTGATGCACTTGCTGACAAAAATATGACAATCATTTTTGGCAAATCCTGGACATCAATTTACTTTCCCAAGACTCATATTACTTTGGCTGGAAAATGCATTTGAGCAAGAGTCCTAGGCAGACTCTCCACTTTGGATTGTGTTTTTGAGTCAAACACCTCTGATCACACCAAAACTGCACTTGTATTGATGGTGGGACCCTTTACAAAGCTGAAATTGATGTGTAACTTATGGCATTGTCAGGCTGGGCACCCTGGCCAGGAGTTAACATCATTTCTTCTATTGGGCAACACTGTAACTGGCATTAAGCTCCAGGGAAACAACACTCCCTTTGTATGTCCATCATGTCTTGTTGGCAAACACCAACAGATGCCATACAACCATAATGCTAAGAGAGCTTCTTCGCCATGTGAACTTCTATACATTGATACCTCTGGTCCTTTCCCTACAGCATCTCCACTTGGACAAAGGTATATGTTCATCATCTTAGATGATAATACCAGTGCAGTCGAGGTATCAATGATCAGGAAAGAGAGTGACACTTCTCAGGAACTCTAAAACATGGTCAACAAATGGGAAACTCTCACTGGTAACAAGGTCAAAACCATTTGTTCTGATGGTGTGAAGGAATTCAGCAATGGGGATATGGGTGTGTTTATGAAATTGCTCATTCTCAAAACAGGAAAGCTGAGTGCTTTATTCGCACCATCAAAGACTGTTCTCAGACTTTGATGGCTCATGCAGGCTTACCTGCATCATTTCTAGCTGATGCAATTTTGACCACTGTTTACTTATACATGCATCTACTGAATTCATCTCTTCCCAAAAATATGACACCATTTGAAGCACTCAATAAATCAAAACCTGATGTTGCTCACCTATGAGTATGGGGGTGTAGATGCTGGATGCAAATTCCTCCAGAGAAGTGCACTAAAGGTGGTCCCAGAATGTTGGAAGAGATCTTTGTCAGATATGAAGAACACTGTTGAAAAGCAACGATGGTGAGTGGGGAGTGAATCCAGGAAAGGTGAGAGCACTGGTGAGGGCACTGCACACAAAACACCAAAACACAACACACACACCACCTACTAGTAAGTTTGTGGGGCAGGTAAGTTTCCTGGTCAATAGAAATGTACCTTAGATAGTAGCCAGGACACAAATCAAAATATGTGGGATGGTTTATGTGAAGATAACTGCTAAAACACTTTCTGGGACACAATAGATCCAAATTCACAACCAAAACTGAGTCCTGGACTCCAATTCCAAACTGTAAAACTGCCTGGTGCAGAATAACTGACACAAGTGAGTGTCTGAATATGACTTATCACTGACACAAAACTGTTCTGAACTGCTGGACAACTGTCTGACTGATTCTTGGGCTGTACTGTGCTTGCAAAACGCTCCTGGACTTAATGTCAACAGTCACAATTACTTTCTGTGAGACTATGCTTGAAGCTCTTAACCCTAATCCATACTAGATTGCTTTACAGCACTTCCAGGAACTAGAAAACTTGGTCCCTGCACTAATTACAGGCTTGTATTTATACTATTCTACTACTAAGTTATTTATACCATTGCTACCTGTCCTGGACTGGTTTCCCTGTGGCCAGCCAGAGTCCTCTGCATTTATGAGCTCATTTGTGGCTGTTCAGGATACTCTTGTATGGTTATGAGCTCATACATGGGTCCTGGATGATCGATTGCTGATCAGGTTGCACAAGACCAGTCCTGGACACTAAATATAGTCCTGGACCATTGTTACATTCAATTCCCTGAGCCTAGAACATTCCTGCTCAATTGTGACACTCCTGAAACTGGGAGCAGGACTGGCCGGGTGCACTTAGAGTCTCTCCAGGATATTTTCTAAGTCCTGGATTTGGTTTCTTTCAAGTATAGGCCCAACTAATACATAGATTAGCTATCCTACTGTTACAGAATGCATTTCTAAAGTTGATTTTCTCAGAGTAACAATTCCAGGCATATCACCATATTGGTTGGTGGATTAGAGATCTGAAAGAAAAATACCATCTCTCTTGAGACATGGTATTTGACGAATCTACTCCCAGTCATCTCAGCTCAAAGAAATCCTTAACTGATCCACCTTTCATGACAGATGCTTATCCCACTTCTGAATCTGATCCTCCAGACACTCAACTCTAGCCTTCCAGAACCATCAGGATGACTCCTAAAGGCAAAGCTTGGTGACAAAGTATTGAACAATCTAGGGAATCTCTAATTGCTTCTAGACTTTGGTGCAGTGGTCCACTCCCCCAACATGCTGACCTTGCTATGACTGATGCCTGCACTCTCTACACTCTCAACCTTATCAAAGAAGATGACACATACATTTCCCAATCATCATATGACAACAGATGTTCCACTCCCTTTCCATTTTCCCTCATTGCTCTTCACATCCCACTAAAACATCTTCTTTCTCACAACTGGGACCTAACAAAAGCTCCTCTTACATACAATGAGGCTATTGCTCACACCAACTGTGAAAAATGGAAGTCCATGATGCAGACAGAGTACTTGGCCATGATGGAGAAAGACATATTCGACCCTCTGTAGTCAAGGTACTTCTTGCTGCTTGAAAACCGATTGGACTTAGCTGGGTCTTCAACTGGAAAACTGATGCTGCAGGAACAATTTCTAAAGCTAGAATAGTGGCAATGGGTCACCATCAGAGACCAGATGACTATGGCAACACTTATGCACCGGTGGCAAAGATAGTTAGCATTTGGATTATCCTTGCCCTTGCCAACAAGTATGACTATGAACTGTACACATTCAATGTCAAAACTGCATTCCTCAATGCACCACTCAAACAGGAGGTATATGTAAAGCAGGTCCCTGGTTTCCCACTGAAGAGTCCCACTGTGTTGCAATGATTGCTCAAAGCCTTATATAGCCTGAAGCAGTCATCACATGAATGGTTTAAAGAACTATCATCTGTTCTCCACTCCATTGGACTCACACCCTCTCTTGTAGATGCCACTGTATTTTCTGCACATTGGTCTAAATCCAATCCCCATCCTCTTATTCCACTTCCCAAAAATGATGCTGACTTACTAATTATTGTCCCAGTCCATGTTGATGATGGCATTACCTGCATGAACTCCCCTGAATTATACACATGGTTTATTGCCGAGCTCAATAAAAGGTTCACAATAAAAGACTTGGGTAATGCAACACAATATTTGGGGATGAACATTGAGAGGGATCACAAGAAGCATAAGCTTTGGATATCTCAATGGGATTTCATCAGGAACCTTTTAGATTCCAATGGCATGGCTGACATTCACCTATTGAAATCTCCTGTTCCCATGCACCAAAAGATGCATCAGCTTCCTTCACCACCTCCCGATGCCTTGTCCAACATCCCTGACAATGAAGTCTTAGTCCATCACCAATGCCTTACTGATTCACTCATACCTTGCAGTCACTTCCTGACCAGATATTGCATATATGGCCATGGCCCTCAGCACCTACAATTCTTGTGCAGAACAGAAGCACTTATTGGCTGCAAAGAATGTCTTAAGGTATTTGGCTGCTACTGATGATTATGCCATTGAGTATGGGGGTGACTTGGCCCATGAACTTGTTGGCCCTGATGCAACTCTGAGATCTGACACTGCATTTGTTGATTCCGATTGGGCTACAGATGAATCTGACAGGAAAAGTATATCTGGATTCACCATCTTCCTATATGGCACACTCATATCTTGGTTGAGTATAAAACAAAAAATGATTGCACTATTGTCCATGGAATCTGAATACATGGGTCTCACACACACCATGAAAGAATGCTTGTGGATGCAATTATTCCTTCATCGCTTGCAACTCCCTTTTACCTCACCATTTCCCATTCTCACAGACTCCCTTGGTGCTCTAGAAATGGCTACTTCCAAATTGAACTCACCCCATCTGAAACATATTGATATTCACTATCACTTTATAAAACAACACTTGAGCGATAGAAAGTTTTGCACTTCCTGGATCCCTACTTTGGATATGACAGCCAATATCCTTACCAAGCCACTTGCTCATTCTCTGCACTTGAAACATGTCAACTACCTTGGTATCATTAGACAACCATAGGCATGCTGATAGGGGTGTGTTAGAGGATACTGGTATCAGGCTTATCAGTGAGCCACTTATTTTCACAATCAGACTCTGATCATGCCTTAGACATGTGATCCATATGTATATCCTCATACCTTATGCTTCTTCCTTCCTCAGTCTTGACATTCATCATCTGGTGTTGACTGAGGAGTATGTTTTTTCTTCTTTCATTTCCATGATATTCCTTACTGATTCCATATGCATAGTATATACTTATTGCATCATACCTATAGGTGAATATCATGTCAAAGAGTCTTGACATTTATCATCTGCCATTGACTGAGGATATATACTTATTGCATCATACCTACAGGTGTATGGCCATTAAAGGTGACAGAGGGCATAAGGTTAAGTACCAACATGGGAGTGCTAGCCACAAAGTGGGGGCATGGGAACTGACAAATAAATCAGGAAACTCTGGGAAACCTGGAAACTCTGATAAACACAAGATCAGCAAGAAGGAGAAAGCCTGGAGAAAGGCTGCTGGTCTCTGTTACAAATGTGGACAGAATGGCCATATGATATGACAGTGCCCTGATGGCAAAACAGTTGTCTCAGAGAAGCTGAACACTCCTCCTGGGTTTTCATCATCAAATATCAACTTCAACATTGATGCTCTGCACAAACTGACTGAGACTACAGAGGATCTGGGGGATCTCAGTATTGGATCAATCATATTTGGGTCCTTTCTGGAGGAGTTGACACATATGTGTGCTGGTGATAGTACCAGTGATGATGATGATGATAAGGGCCTGTTAATGGGTGAGTGTACTTAATATGGGCCAATGACTCAATTCATCACTTGTGATGGACCACCACAGGATGTTGAAGAAGAGATATTGCAGGATATCAGCCCAAAAGTGCACCAACTTGATGGTATCTTGAATGGTATATATAGCAAGGCCCACCATCAATGGCAATGCAGTGACAGACTTTGAGTAGAAGAAAAGAGTCAAATTGCTGAGACATACAGAGAATGGTAGACAAATGTATGATTGAAGTAAAGGATACTTGGCAGCCAGACACCCCAGTGGAAGGCTCACTGATGGTTATCTGTTCTGAGACCACCCACTATGTCAAGACTGAGAATGTAGAGAGACATCCAGTTCAACATGCATTAGAAGACCTGCCAGAATGGGGCAATGATCCCATAGAGGATGCTGACCTTGATATGGTGGACCAGGCCTACTGGTATAGATGGGATAATGGTGAGGCCTCTGTTTATGGGATGCATGATTATGATGAGGATGATGAATTTGTTCTGTATTTTATAGCCTTACCTCCCATAGGGTTGAGCCTTGGTGGTTGCCTGATAATAAACTTGTGGAATGTATCTAGTGCAACAGGATTGATGGAGATTGAGGATGCAATCCTATTGGAACAGACCTCATGTGTTAGCTTCCCTCATGAGCCAATACCTTTCTGTGATGTATTCACTGACAGGAAGGAGCATGTGACTCTGGCAGAATGGTCTGGGGCCTGGTTTTACTGAAGTTGGATGGATACTGTGTCTCACTATAAGAAAGAATGATGCTCATTTGTGGAATCATATGGTCAAGGCAGAGACCCATGTCCTAGGGCCTGGGGGGACACTGTTGCTCAGAATGTGATATGGCTTCTGGATATGAATAGACCATTCCCTGGAGATCACCTCTCAGTATTAACGAATAACTGCTCATTGTTATCACCAATTGGAAGATTTTTGGTGTATCATGTGTTGGATACTCATCATGCCATTACTGACTCAAGATACTACAACACTGTTCAAGATGATGCAGTCCTAGTTCCTTTGCAGTGGCTGGAACAAGAGGACTTTCTGGTGATATTGTGGTACACTCAGGAGAGAAGCTGGATGTGCCATATATCTTCTAATATTTGGCCTATAGCAAGTAAGTGGGTGTCTACAGAACAGATGCATGCTGCATTCTTACTGGATGTTCCTTATTATCTGGAGGGTTGTTCATTCCATGGGAATGATGGTTTCAATGACATTTCATGGAGAGTTTCATCTACTGACTTGGAGGGCTGGTTTGCTTGCTACCATGCTGACAAAGACCTCCCTGTGTATATCAAGGACACAATATCCTGTCTTAAGGTGCCAGAGGCATCCTTAGTGCTAGAGGACAGGCACCATGGTTTGTTTGAAATCCTACCTTGTTCATTGTTGTGCAAGTTCCATTTTGACTTGCACAGGTGGTATGCTATGAAGCTTGTGCAACATAAGTTTGAGATGGCCAGGATTGATGTATGGAATGTTAACAGGGATGATGATGTCATAATCCCAGTCCTGGGATTCCTTGCAGAAGATATGCTCACAATGGAGGATAGTTGGCTTAGATGTCATGTACCAGAGGTAAGCTGGGCTTTCCAGAACTTTGGGGGAAGAGGATTGTGTAAGGTATGCTCCATCCACATATGTGAAATGAATGCAGTCTCTAATGTTCTACAGTTCACAGGTGTCCAACATAATGCTGCTGTTGTCAAAGACCCATGCAGATGGGTGTCTTGGACTGTGATTGTGACTGTGGAACTCAATGGTCACTCTTGTTGGGCACTGATTGACACAGGATCTATAGGGGATTTCATGTCCTCTACAATTGTAGATCAGCTAAATTTGAAGAAAATACAGCTGGTTTCACCCCTACCTTTACAACTCACTGTTCAGGGCTTGTGTTCTAAGATCAATTATGGTGTGCGATGCAGGTTCAAGTATCAGGAAATAAACAGTGAGTGCTATTTTGATATGATGAATTTGTCTGGTTATGATGTGATTCTTGGAACACCTTGGCTGTATCAACACAAGGTTTTGGTTGGATTCAACAATGCTCAGGTGATCATAGGGTCCAATGTGTCTATGAAATTGGAAGGGCCTACTGTTGGGGTAATTGAATCAAGATTGGCAGTTGTGTATGGCTTTATTTTCATTCAGGGCCAAGTTGTTAGAATATGCTAAGCCTCTTTTCAAGAAGGCTGCAGACACTCCTTTGCCTCTATTGCATGTGATTAATCATCCAATTCCTCTGATTGATGAGGGTAAGATTTACCCTTGGCATCCTTTCAGATGTCTGGAGATGTTTAGGAAGCAGTGGAATGTGAAGCAGAGAGCTTATATTGACACAGGACAATAGAAAGTTATGACAGCTATCAATATGGTCCTGATACTGTTAATACAAAAGCCAGGCACTGGTGTTTTGTGCACTGTGGTGGATCTCTGAGCTAGAAATGCAAACATGAGAAAGATGGCTTCCCCATTGCTGAATATGATGGAATTTTTCACAGGGTTGCATGCACAAAGTATTTTTCATTGATGGACATTTCAGATGCATATAAACAGGTGAGAGTGGTGCCCAAGCATGTCCCTTGTATGGCAGTATCTACACTGGACAATAACATGCTGAGTCTTGTGATACAGCAGAGGGACTGTAATGTGCCTGCTACCTTTCAGGCAATTATGAATCACATATTTTCCCCATACATTGGATGGTTTATGGACATCTATCTTGATGATCTGATTGTTTATTTGAGTTCTATTGAGGATCATATGCATCATGCAAAGCTGATAATCGACATACTCTCTTGAGAGAAGTTCTTTTTGGGTGAGAACAAGGTTCAATTTCTTGCTAAGGAATTGAAGGTTTTAGACCAAATAGTGGATCATTGTGGCATATGCATAGACCCAGACAAGGTGGATGCTGTCTAAAAGTGGCCTACTCCCATGTCTAAGAAACTACTAATGGGTTTCTTGGGTATCTAGCAGATGACATTGCAAAGGTGCACATACCTATAGGGCATCTGAGTACTTTAACCAGGTTGACAGTACCTTTTTGTTGGACTTATATGGAACAGCATGCATTTCAGGAATGCAAGCAACTGGCTTCTGGATGTTGTGATCATCATAGGGTTCTGTTAGACCTGAACTACATGTGACTTCTAACAATGACAAACAACCAGTTACTTCACACTCAAGTATTCCTGGTGTGTTGCTTGCTAGCATGGAGTCGAGCTAAGTCCTTAGTGCTTAGCTGTGGAGGAGTGAGCTTTCAAGTGTAAGTTGGTATAATTAACTTAGCTTGAAGCTGGAGTATACCAGTGAGAGCTGTCCTACTTAAATACATGGTTCATATGCTACTGTTGTACACTGTTTAGGTGCTGGTGTTTGTCCAGCAGGGAAGCAACCAGTGGGAGAGAATGGGCACGAATTTGATGATAAGGCAGACTGACAGGAGTAAGATAGAGGAGGAAAGGAAGTTCTTTGCCAGGGTGAAGTGACAGTTGAGTGGGATTTAGATGCTGATAAGCCAATGATGACTGTGTTAGAGTTAGATAGGGGTAAAAAATGTAACATTACCCCCTCATTAAGGCAGTTGGGATGACTGCCTAGATGCCTACTTGTGGTTATGATTTAAGTAGTCAGTTATGGCTTCCTGGGCATTTCGAGCAGGTCCTCCCACACCCATTGGTTCTCCTCATCTCCATATCCCTTCCACTTGACTAAGTAGTCTGTGACAAGGTGGGAAGGGTTGTCTTTTTTCCTTGTACATGTCACTGCAATGGTCCACAATGCATTTGACTTCATATTCCTCCTCATCATTGATAATGTCGGGTGGTGGTGGTGGGTTTTTTATCTGGTTGGGGAATGAAGGGGGGGTGTATGGGGTGAGTAGGGACTTGTTGAAGACTGGATGAATGTGCCATGTGGTGGGCAGCTTCAGTTTGTATGCTGAAGCACCAACCTTGGACACAATTGAGAATGGGCCTATTTGTTTGTTGTCAAGCTTCTTCTTTAGGCATGGGAGGTGGAGGTTAGTTGAGTTGAGCCAGACCTTGTCGCTGACTTTGTAGTCAATGGCAGGTTCACCTAAGGGAATCATATGTCATTTTCATGGCTTTGGCAGCTTTTTGGAGTGCCATGGTCATTTCATCATAGATGGTTTTCATGGTTACTGCAAAGTCATTGGCAGCAGGGGTGGTTGTCTTGCAGGTGGTTCTGTTCAGGGTGACCTGAGGATGTCACCCATAATTGATGAAGAATGGGCCATCTTCCTGGTGGCTGAGTGAATGTCGGTTGTTGTGTTGGAAGGTGGCAAGCAGTAGCCATTCTGGCTAGTCATCTTGTCAGTGGTTTATGAAAAGTCAGAGGTATTTCTTGATTTCTTGGTTGGCCTGTTCTGTCTGCCCATCGGTCTGGGAGTGGTAGGCAGTGGATGGGTTACCCATAATGTTGAGCAGTTGGTATAGGTCCTTAATGAATCTGGACATGAACTGTGGTCCTCTATTGCTGATGATTTTGGTTGGCATTCTATGCTGAGCATAGACCTGGTTCTACAAGATCTTTGCCCATCCTTCCAATGATAGGTTGGTGTGACAGGTGGTTGGTATGATCATCTTTGAAAACTGGTCTACCACAATAAGGATGGCGTCAAAGCCCATGGATTTGGGGAGACTGGTTATGATGTTGATGGAAATATGGCTCCAGGGTTTGGTTGGGATCTCATTGGGATGGAGTGGGGCAGGCTTTTGTTGTGTCTGAGTCTTGGTTTATTGACATGCCTCACATTCTTTGACATAGGTGTTGATGTCTCAGGTGAGCTTTGGCCACCAGTAGTTTCGAAGTACAAGTTCCTTCATCTTGGCTATCCCTGGGTGACCTGCTGTAATGTGGTCGTGTGAGTACAAGATGATGTCTCCCTGAAGTGTTTTATGCTGGGGGACATAGATGCGTCCATTGTACCAGAGGAGTCCCTTGTTGCTCGTTATCCCCCTTTCATGGTTGAGCAAGTCTGCTATTCTGTGGTCCCACCACTTCTTTTCCTTCATTGCCTCTTATATCCTTCCTTCTACTTTTCCTTCTTCCAGCATAATGAGGGCTCAGAGATGTGTGGATTCAAAGTACTTTGGGGGCAGGAGTGTCTCATGGTTATCATCCTCTCCTTGACAGTGGTCTGCCCATTGGCTGAGTAAGTCTGCTTTTGGTTGGCGGAGCTGGGTTTGTAGTGGAGGGAGAAGTGGTACTCGGCGAGTTCAGTCACCCATCGAGCCTGTCTTAGATTCAGCTTCTGTGGTTGGTGGAAGTATTGTAGGTTTTGATGATCTGACCAGATCTCAAAAACCTGCTTTGCACCCATCAGGTAGTGCCTCCATTCAGTGAGGGCAAGCATGATGGCGAGTAGCTCCTTGTCATAGATTTTGTAGTTGTGCTTGGTTACTGTGAGCACTTTGGAGAGGAAGGCAACAGGTCACCATAGGGTGCCTTGCTGTTGGGATAGGACTGTGTCAATAGCTCCTTCACTCGAGTCAGCCTCTACTCAAAACTTCCTGTCATTGGTGGGTATGGCCAGGATGATGTCCTCCCCAAGCTTTCTTTTTAGCTCTTTGAAGGCCTGCTGCTGTGCTGCTCCCCACATCCAAGCGGTCCTTACCAGTAAGTTGGGTCATTGGGCAGACAATCTTGCTATAGTCCCTGATGAAGCATCAGTAGAAATTGGTGAAGCCAAGGAAGGATTGGAGTTTCTTCTTCTTGGTCAGGGCTGGCCACTCCATTACCCTCTTTATTTTGATCATGTCCATCCGAATTGCCCCCTCACTCATGATGATGCCCAAATACTCTGTTTCCAATGTCTCAAACTCACACTTCTCAGCCTTTAAGTACAACTTGTGCCTTCATAAAGTCACCAGTACTTGTCGGATGAGTCACCAGTGTTCATCTCATGACTTTGACATGATGAGGATATTGTCCAGGTAGATGGTGACCTTTCCAGTGGCGATGAGGTCCTTGAAGATGTTGTTCATCATCCACTGGAAGGTGGCAGGCAAGTTGGTCAGCCCAAAGAACATGACTGTGGGCTCAAATAGCCCTCAGTTGGTGCAGAAGGCCACCTTCCATTCATCCCCCTCCTTGATGCATATGTTGTTGTATCCCCATCAGACATCGAGTTTGGTGAAGTACTTTGACCCCTTCAGCTTGTCCATGAGTTCTGAGATGAGAGGAAGTGGGTAGCGGTTTTTGATCGTCATCTCATTGAGTTTTTGGTAGTCCTGGATGGGGCAAAGCTTTCCATCCTTCTTTTTGACAAAGAAGAAGGAGGAGGCCATGGGTGATTTGCTGGGTTGTATGTGTCTGGTGGCCAGGTTCTCATTGAGGAACTTATTGAGTTCCTCCTGTTCCTTTGGGTTTAGGGGGTAGATTTTGCAGTTGAGGGTGGACTTGGCATGTTGGGGAGAGCTTGATGGCATGGTCCCAGGGCTTGCACAGGGTGGTAGTTCATCGAAGTTCTCCTTTGCAAACAGGTCATGGAAGTCCTGACACCAGTTGGGACCATTTCTTCGAATGTCCTTTCCAGTTTCCCTTGATTTGTGGCAGCAGCAAGGTTGTTTGTGATGTGGGCTTGGATCTGTATCTCCTTAGCCATGTCTATCATTAGGATGCTTTCCTCTTCCTCCAACTCCTCATCTCATCGGTCCTCTGGGTCCTTGTCAGGTAGTTGGAATTTGGGTCACGAGCACTGGCAGCAGGCGAATGTGAGCTGTCCAGTCTTCCAGTCAATCAGGGGGTTATGACAGCACAGCCAGTCATGTCCCAGGAAGATGTCCTTGTCACCCAGGTCTGTAATGGCCAGGTCGATTTGCTCAACATGCTCTCCTATCCATAGTCGCAATTCAACATAAGCAGTAATCTTGCCCACCTTGTTCCTGGTCCAGTCAGCATTGAAGACTGGGATTGGATAGGTGGTTGGTTGGGTCCAAAGTTGGTGTTTTTCAATGAAGGCTTTGTTGATCAGAGCTCCCTGTGCACCTGCTGTCAATTAGGGCTGAGGTGGTGAGCACTTGTGAGTTCTCCAGTGTTTCTAGTATGACAGTTGTGATTAAGTCCTTTCCTTGGATTTGAGTGGCATGTATGTATTGTCAGGGTCCCCCGAGCTCTTCGAGCCATTCTAGGGCTCATGAGTGGAGGCTGGATGGAGATGAGGTCATCGGTCACCTCCCACTGGCAGGTCTTGTGAACCCAGCAGAGCAGGGTGCCCTTGGCAGATGGGAGCTGAGGCATAGAGGGCTTTGCCAGACCCATTTGGTGCTCCAGGGTTTGAGCCACTCATTGGGGTCATGGGTATACTCAGGGTGAGGCAGGTGGCTCAGGGGGATGTCATTGGTGGTGAGTCAAATGTTGTTTCATCCCCATGGCTTCATTGTCCACATGCCATTTCTGTCCATGTCATATGGGAAGTTGGGGACAGGGATGGGTATGGAATTGGTACAATGTGGGGAGGGCATCCTATGGGGCATGCAGGCCCCTGTTCAGCCCCCTTCGCTAGTTGGAGTAGCGGTCTTCTTTTTGTGGGATGGGACGTTTGCAATCAGTGGTGAGGGCTCCCAAGCTAGCTCTTCTGCCAAGGTCAGGGTCACCTTGGCCACACCCTCATCAGGAGTGAGTTGGGGCTTCTGTGGGGGCTTGTATGGTCCCAAGGACAGTTGCACTATTCCAGCTCTGTTTGCATGCCTGACTGCTCCTTCTGCAATTCTTTCAATTTCAGTTCTAGGGTTGACGTTGGCATATTTATTTGTACTACAGGCATGGTATAAGTACTGTTACATTTTGACGATGACATACTAGAACTAATTTCGTCCATGGCTGATCAGGCGGAATCACTCGCCCATCAGCCTAATCTTTTACCTCCTCAATGCCGCTGGTCAATGGTGTCTTCTCATCTGTGGCACTGTATTTGTTCTTGAGTTTGGTGATGGCAGCACAGATCTGTTCTCGTGATTGTGGTGGTTGGGGCTTCTTCAGCTTTGGGCAGTCTTTGACCATGTGTCCCTTCTCGTTGCAATTATAACACCGTCCTTCATTCCTGGCATGGAGTCAGTCAATGTCCATTGGTTGCCCTTGCCCACCATAGGTTGTCCCTGTCCCAGTCCATCTTGTCAGTGGTTGGGGGTGTCATTGCACAGGGGCATGTTCATGTTTGGGGGCAGTTTGGTAGTGGCGGGTCGATAAGGATGTACCATGCTGTGGGTGGCATGGGCATGTTGTTGGCTTCATCACCTTGATGATGCACTTCTTCCACTCGTAGTACCCATTGGGGATGAGGATTCCCATGTCAGAGATCTTGTTGATATATACTCAGGGATGCCTGCCTTCATTGCCATCGTCATCTGATCTCGTTCTCCAACCACATTGCATAGGTCTGCCTTGATGGCCAGCTTTTCCAGCTTCTGGAAGTACTCAGATGCAGTCTCCTTTCCTGGGGTGCCAGCAGAGCTTGAGCATGGCCTGGTGGTGCTTTTCTTTCACTGCAGGGTCCTTGAATTGTTTGGTGAAGGCAGCTTGGAAGTTGAACCAGGAGGGGAAATGGTGGTGGTCATGGCTCTGGGAGTATAACTGTTCCTGGAGGCTGACCCACCAGTCCTTGGCTCATCCTTCCATGTGGGAGATGGCGAAGATGACTCAGTAGGCATTGGTGAAGAAGGCCTGAAAGACCTGGAAATGGATGGTGCAGTCACTGAGGAATTGTCGAATGTTGTCAGCATCACTGTTAAAGGGGGTGGGCTCCTTAACTAGGGTGGGTTTGATGTTAAGGCAGAGGTCACCTATCTGGAGCTCTGGTGCTGGATTATGCGGAGGCCAGTTGGGTGGGTACCTGCCAGGTGCTCCCAGTAGGGAGGCAAGTTCATCGTCAGCTGAGGGATGTGGGGATCCGAAGGGGGCATATTTGTAAGGCTTCCATCTGGGGATGGGCTTGCTTTTGGCAGGTTCAGCTTTAGCAAGCTGCAGTTCTTTGCAGAGTCAGGTTACATTAGCCTTGTTTCATTCATTCTTTTCATAAGATCCCATGGATGCATGGGAGGATGAGCAGTCCAGGGGTTCGGTCCTTTTCGATTTGACAGCTGTGGCTTCCAAGGGTCACTTGCTCTGGTTCGAGGGTCCTGCGGCTTCTGGTCCTGCCTCCATGAGGGGTCATTCTGATAGGTGGATGACCCTGAACCCTTCCATATCATTAAAGGTGCTGGCTGCCTGCCTCATGGCTTCATTTTGCATGGCAATCTTGGCTTGTGCTTGATTGAGGGTCATGGTTTGCTGTCCAATTGGCAAAGTATAATCAGGATTCATAAGTAATTGGTCCAGGGCTTTATCTTGTAAATGGAAGAATGTTTCATATCAAGATCTGGGTCAATGCCTCTCATTCTTCTTCTCTATTCACTTCCAGCTTCCTCATAAGTTGGTCAGCTGCTTCCTGACTGCTGAAGGCAGCTCCAGACTGCCTGGGGATATGCTCCAGTACTGGTGTCCCACTGGATGCTGCCATCTCTGCTGCTTCCATAGGTGTAGTAGTCCTTGTCATTTGGCCTGTTGGTGGCAAGGATTGGAGTCATCACTCGACTTGCTATGGTTGGAGCTCCTCCTGTTGTGACTGGCATGGAACCACTTCCTGGTATGATATTCAGATCCTTCTCTGGCCACTGATGGCTCAAGGGGAACTGAGTAGCTGGTGGGTCCCCCAAAGGGAGTGGGGGTGGGGTTTCTGATGGGCTTCAGGGGTAAGGGGTCATAGTGAGTCTAGGGCAAGGGGGAGACTGGTGGAAGAGGAAGCGCTCAACTCGTTGTCTTCTTGTGGCCAGAGGTTGTTCCTGGTAGGTTCGGAAATGATGACTCTTCATCTGATGACTGGCTCATTTGAGATGTTCACTTTGGGGGTCTCATGCTGGTCCTTGAGTACAGATGGTACTGATTGGAAATGGTGCTCCAGAGGGTCCAGGGGTGGGGTGCTCTGGTCGGGGTTGCAGTACCACAAGGGACCTGGGGAGTGGAACTGGCAGGGGTGTCAGAGCTGCTTGGACTCAGTAGCAGCAAACTGGCTGTGCTCAGGCATGGGTGAGTCAGATGGAATTGGCTGTGTCATGATTTTTACCTCTATTTGGCCCTAACCCCAGACATCCCCTTACTATCGCACTCATCTGGCGGGTCATCGAATAGGTGGCTCCACTTGGTGTCTTTGTTCACCACCCCGGTTGGAACTTCTCCTTGTGCTTACCACTTACCATTGCTCACCTGCTCTCACCAGTTGCTTCTCCCTGGACAAACACCATCGCCATACAATGTACAATAGTAGTATATGGACCATGTATTTAAGTAGGAAGCTCTTGCTGGTACAAACCAGCTTCGAGCTAAGTTATAATATACCAACTTACACTTGACACTCATCACCTTCCAAGCTGCATGCTAAGAACTTCACCTTTCCTTCACACTAACCAGCAACTTCACCAGCGCTACTCAAACGTGAAGTTACCAGTTGGTTGTTATTGTTAGAGTCACATAGAGTTTGGGTCTAACAGGCTGGGCCATTATCGCTTCTATCATCGCTGGTGACAGAAAGAGGGTTGGTTGGGTGATGGGGGAGAGGAGCATTTGGTGCAAGGTGGAACTGGGGCAGGTAGGTGGTACCAGGTCAGGTACAGACAGGGGCTGGTGTCTGTGGCCTGGGAGGAGGCTCATCATTCATTCTGTTACTGGTCGCTTGGACCTCTTGGTCAAAGTCCCAGTTCACATGGATGACTGGTCATCTGTTCCTTGGGCTGAGGTTGACATTGGCACAGTAGGGAATGCAGAGGTAGTCACTCTGGAAAAGGCGGTAGGTGGGGGCAAAGTGGTGACCGATGTCACGATGGAACAGGTAGCACCCGAGGGTGACTATCCCTGCTACAAAGACTATGGGAATGAGTATGAGGGTGAGGTTTGTTGCATCTGGAGTCATATGGTTTCTTCCTTCATGTCTGGTGTATAAGGAAGAAAGGGTAGGGAAGCTTTGAGCTAATTGTTAGACCTGAACTACATGAGACTTCTAACAATGACAAACAACCAGTTACTTTGTGCTTGAGTATTTCTGGTGTGTCACTTGCTAGCATGGAGTCGAGCTAAGTCCTTAGTTCTTAGTGTGGATGATATGAGGTGAGCTTTGTGTAAGTTGGTATGAATTAACTTAGCTTGAAGCTGGAGTATACCAGCGAGAGCTGAGTTACTTAAATATATGAATCATATGCTACTGTTATACACTATTGGGTGCTGGTGTTTGTTTGTAGGGAAGCAACCAGTGGGAGAGAATGGGCATGCAATTTGTTTGATAAGGCAGACTGAAGGGGAGTGCTTGATAGAGAAGGAAAGGAAGTTCTTTGCCAGGGCGAAGTAATAGTTGAGTGGGATTTAGACACTGGTAAGCCAATGACCACTGTGTTAGGGTTAGATAGGGGTAAAAATCATAACAGGTTCTCTTGGATTACCAGGAGGCACATCCTGTGTGACAGGCATCATGGAGGTGATTCTGCAGAGTGAGCATTGGAATAAGGGCACTGCTGCAGTATTTTTTTTTTTGGTGAAGTTGACATCCACTCAGTGTAATTACTCTGTGCATGAAATTGAAATGCTTGCAGGAGTTGAATCCATGTTGTGACATAGAGATATTCTGCAAGGTGTACATTTCAAGTGGGTTACTGACCATAAAGGGTTGGTCCACCTGGCTCAGCAATGGAATCTGTCTAGTAGACAGGCTTGTTGAATGGAGAAGCTGATGGAGTTCAATTTTGAGGTTATGTATGTCTCTGGGATGGAGAATGTGCTCGCTGATGCTCTTTCAAGGATATGGTCAAATGAGGCTGCTGGTATGGTGCAGGGTCAAGGGGCTTATACCTACCATGACTTAGTTGACAATGATACAATACCTTTGTTTGGAATAGCAATGCTATTGTTAGTGGGAATAGAGGCAGTGTGCTTGGTCCCTAGTAAGACAATGGATCTGTGGGGGAGCTATGCAATGAGCCTATGGGCAAACAGGACTTTGTCAGCAAGAGCATGAGGCCTGGATAACAAAATATTGTCTGTTTCTGGCCATTTGGCAAGAGGGGGAAATACAGGGACAAGAAAATTGGGGACAAGGAAAACAAGTAAATTGATTCCAATTACTGAGGAAACTGCCAATGTCCTGAAAGAAATACCAAACCCTCAAACAGATGCAGGAGGAGACAAACTGCTAAACATGCCAATTGCTGCAGACATGAGTAGTACTATGATGCATCAGACACTGACTCTGTTGAACATGCTTCAGGATGGCAATGTGGACATTGACCTGACTCAGATACTAAGGGGAAAATATTCACCAGACCCTTTGTTCCATAAGGTATTGGATCAACCAAAGGACTTTTGTAACTTTGAAATTGAAGACAGACTTATATTCCCAAAAATGCAGGATAATAAACTGTTGTGCATACCAGATTATATTCATAAAGGACATAGCATGAAAAAGATAGTGATTGATGAAGCTCACTTGCTATTAGCCCACTTGGGTGCTTGGAAAACATTAGCATATTTATAAAACCATATGTGGTGGAAAATCATGTTGGGTGATGTTGAGACATTCTGTACAACATGCATCACATGTAAGCATGCTAAGAGCAACAATCAGAAACCATTTGGGTTGCTGAGACTGCTCAAACCTCCTACATACCCCTGGGAAGTCATTGGAATTAACTTCATGGATTTTTTGCTGGAATCAAAGAATTGGGATGGTTTCTTTGATATGTTAACAGTCATCATTGCCCACTTGACAGAGATGGTTCATCTGGTATCTGGTTGAATGAACTATAAAGCAAGAGATATAGCAGAAATGGTCTTTGAAGAAGTCTACAAGTTGCATGGCTTGCCTAAAGCTATTGTGAGTGATCAGGATTTGTTATTCACTAGTATATTCTGAATGCATTTGAATTCATTAACTGAAACAAAGTTGAAAATATTGAGCACTTATCACCCAGAGACTGACAGTTTGACAGAGTGAATGAATAGGACTGTGGGTGCAATGTTGCATCAATGTGTATCCATCAATCAGAAAGATTGGGTGGCAAAATTGTTGGCTATTGAATTTGCTATAAATTCAGCCAGGAACAAGACCATGGGATACACACCATTCTTCTTAAACAACAGATGGATGCCCAGGACAATGATATGGGAAAACTCTATAAAGACTGAGTATCCTGGTATGCATGTGTTTGTCCAACAATTGAAGATGGTTGTGATAGTGGCACATGACTCTATCTTAAGTGTAAGAGTGAAACAAATGAGAGACACAAATAGAAAAAGACAGCCTGTACCATTTTCTGTGAACAACCTGATGTATCTGTCTACAAAGAATATTTTGTTTCTCCATGGTCTAGCAAGGAAACTGGTATCTAAATACATAGGTCCTTATCAAGTTTTGAAGAATTTTGAAAACACATTGTTCCAGCTTGACCTTCTGTCCAACTTGAAGAGTAGAGGAATTCATGATGTATTTCATGCACTGTTGCTAAGGATACATGTCCCAAATGATGACCAACTCTTTCCTGGCCAGTCTGGGAATCAGGTTCTTGAGATTGAGGATTCAAATGGTGAATGGGTAGTTGAATGAATCATGAGTCATTTGCAAATGTGGGATCATGGACTGATGCAATGTTTAAAGTCAGGTGGAATCTGGAGATACAACATGGTTGCTATACCATAAAGTGGACCATCTTGATGTGCTAGAGGAGTATCTTGAAGCTCTGGGGATTTCTAACATTTCACAATTGGAAAATTGATCTGCTGTGATTAATGATGATCAGGTCTCTGCAGCTGTCATACAGCTCTGTTCATTGCAGCTAGATGTAATAGAGAATTCAGCCTTGTGCCAGAATATAAAGGGAATGGGGGTACACACCATTGGAATGTAACTGCCTCCACTGTGTTATCTCCAGAATGTCTGACTTCAATGATACTCCAACTGCACCATCTTTACCTGCTTTGATGATGAGTGGACAGGTTTATTTGAAATACTTTGCCAAGCTCAGAGGACCTTATTGGAAGGTTACCATACCAGTGTTGCACCTGCAATGTATTTACCCATGTAAATTTGTGATTTCCTAGTGAGCTCACTAGATATATATGTTTGTGTGTAGAGCTCACTACAGATAACAACTTCCTGATGATAAACAACTCTCAGAGCAGTTATGAATGATGCTAGTGATGTTCCCCAAGGCAGAACTAAACCAGGGACTTAATCATAGCACTATACTGGATAGGCATGCTTGATTATACAGACCAATCCCTCTGTCCTAAAGTCAGAAACAGTCTTTGCTGCAGAATAAAACCAGAATCAGAAGAAACAGACACTGCAATCAGAAGATAATTAAGCCACTCACAATTAAAAGTGATATGCAACATGATAGAGAAAGATCCAAAGTCACCCCAAGATAAGATACCATGATTGTGACATCCTCCTGATAAGAGTAGACTTGTTCTTAGTGAGCTCACTACATGCAGAGTGGATGGGACATGCCATTCATTGCCAGATGCAGCAACTTGCTCCAGAGAAACATTGAAGATACTAAACATGGGTTAATGATGCAGAGTCACCATGTAGATAAGTCTGTGGACTTGAGAAGTAGTGAGCTCTGTATCCATACAGAGAGCTCACTACAGAAACCATCTCCAACAAGGAGAACTAGACTGAGAGATGAGTATAACTATGGCAGTGGCAGGCTAGGCCCACAGGGATTTCCTTCTATCACTTTCTATAACATGTTTGTATTATTCCAGACCAAGTAGTATAAATAGTGGTAAAGTAGATAGAGTAGGACAAGTTTCAAACCCCTGAATTGCATGTTAGTGTTGAAAGTGAGCATAAGTGGCAAGGGATCAGTTTTTAGCTTCAAGTGTCATCTACTAGCTTAGTGAGCTCACCAGAGGAAAACAGAGATAATCTCACATTTTAACTCATGTGCTTGAAAGACAAGAGAGATATTGAGTCAGTGACACTGATTTAATTGTTTGAGCACTTGAGGAGTTTGAATGTGTTGAGAGCTCAGAAAGAGGGTTGTTGGTTTCTGTTTCATCTGTCTGTTTTCAGTTCTGTCTGTTTTCTGGGCTTCAGGAGCCACATCTCTTTCTGCTGGTTCAATTTCTGTTATCTGTTTGTTTTGAAGAAGGGTCATCATCATTTGTGAGAGTCAGTTTGATAACCCTACACACAGACATGTAGTGAGCTCATGTAACAATCATGCCATGGACTCCACAGACTCCATGGTCATCGACTTCAAGACCAACCAGACTCCATGGACTCCACTCTACATTCTCCCTTATCAAATTCCTTTCATATTTCAACTACTAATTTCACATAATTCATTTATCATATCTTGACTCCATTATGGTAGTGAATAGGTGTTACATTGGAGTCCACAGGTTTCCTTGACTCCTCTAGATACAGACTATTCCAGATTCCATTGCCTAGACCCCAATTCCATGGACTCCACTCTAGTATATAAACTATAGCTCTAGTTGTATATACCTCAGTTCAAATATCATATGTTCTTACTACATTTCCACAGACTCTGAGTCCATGAAACTAATCCTTGACCTTACTTGTCTCTACTCCATGGACTCCATCTGCAATTGAATCTAGCCCTCAATCTAAGGGTGACATTGCTAATAGCTTTGCCAAGGGCACATGCACTCTGCAGACTCTGCTATGTGAATTCCATTTTACTTTCTCTCTATTGGCATGATCCTAACAGTATATTCGAACTCAAACCCTTGAGTCAAAAGTGTAGACATGTCAAATACAGTCCTTGAATACATCAAAACCTCCACCATGGATGAAACTTGTCCACACTACTCCATGGCTGACATTCTGGCCTCTGCATTCAAACCAGACTGGAATTTGTTTGGTATGGACTCTGCACCTCCCCAATGCTCCCATAGGGAAACCTACACCCACAGCAGATCCACAGCCTGAGAATCTGAATTTAACCCAGACTCTCCCAATCCCTTCTCCAATTCCACTACCCCTGCTAATGGCCATGGCCACATCTGACACTGTCATCTCACCATTGAAGAGGCTGACTTTGCCTCCACACTCAAAGGTCAGGATGATAATGATGGTGACTCCAGTGATGATGAGCCAGACACCCCCAGCAATCACAATCCACTTCCACAGGGCTGAGATCGCCAATCTGAAGGTGGCCCTGGAGGACCAGGTAGACCAGGTGACAACCCTCCCAATCCTCCTAACCCTTTTAACAATCCCAATGATGAAGCCTGTCTCATGATCAAGTTCATGAACTCAGCCTATGGATTGACCAACCAGATCAACAATCCCCCACAATGTCCTGTTCAAATGAAGGTCAAGGAACCCAACACCTTCAACAGTGCAGACCCATGGAAACTAAAGGCTTTCATTGTCTCCCTCCAGTTGAACTTTAATGACCAGCCCAAAGCATTTTGCACAGATGCCTCTAAAGTCAACTACACCATTTCCTATCTGTCCAGAGTTGCCCTCAACTGGTTTAAACTGGACATCCTCCAACCCAACTGTCATAACCCCCCAGCCTGGACCAACTCATATGCCACATTCCTCATGGAACTCCAGACAAATTTTGGTCCATTTGATACTGTTAGAGATGCTGAAGATGAACTTGAAAATCTTTGTATACAAGATGGTAACCGGATTATGAAGTATATAGTCCGATTCAATCAGCATGCAGCCATTATTGGCTACAGCGACAACTCCCTCTGTTATGCCTTCTACTGTGGACTTTGTCCATGGATCAAGGATAATATGGCTCATTGCAATAAGTCTAATAACCTCTAGGACATGCATGCCCTTGCCCAGGAGCTGGACACTTGTTACTGGATTTGGAAAGCTGAGATTTCCTGGGAAAACCATAACAGACCCTCCAATTCCTCCTCTTCCTCCTCTAAGCTTAAGAATTCTTCCTCCAGCAATTCCTCTACAGCCCCAAAGCAATCCAATTCTGGGTCATCTAATTCCTCATCATCCTCCTCCAATTCCTCAGGTGCCTCCAAGAAGCCCTATGCTGACAAGCTAAGCAAGGATGGCAAGCTCACTCCTGAGGAAAAGGAATGTCACTGCAAGAACAACCTCTGCATATTCTGTGGTAACAAACACAAGACCAAGGATTGTAACAAGCAGAAAGCCATGGCATCCACTCAAGGCCATGTGGCTGAAGTTTCTGAACCTACTGCCTCTATTGATCTGACTCCTGTTGAGTAGGAAAAATAGAAAGCAACCCTGTTTCCTCTGTGCAAGGGCAGGGTTGCATTGACTGTCATTGCACCATGGAGATCATCACCCTCAATGCTGCCACTCTTTCCAATCATTCTTTCACTGTATCCCTATCCTCTGAAGTCAGTTTCAGATTGGAATGTGATGAATCCTCCATCTCCACTATCCTACATTTTCTTGTTCTTATTGACTCAGGTTCAAGCCATTGTTTTGTCAACTCCAAATACATTGAGGACCATAATCTCACCACTAATTCCATTCTTCCTGTTCAACTTCGGCTTCTTGACAGCTCTGCTGGATTTCACATTTCCCAATCCATTACTCTCCCAGTCCTATTTCTGACAGGAGATGTCTTACCCATTGACTTCTACATCACTTATCTAGATTCATCCTGTAACCTTATTCTAGAATACGACTGGCTCCCCTGCTTCAATCTGTTGATTGACTGGGCAGAGAACAGTATCACCTTCTGCCCAAAGCTATTTGGTGTTTCTCATTCCCCTAGCACTTCCATGGCTGATGACACAGCAGTGCCAGCTTGCCTGGACCCCTCCAGTCCACTCCCACCTAATCCTACTCTGAGATCCCAATGGACTCCGCTATCTTTCAAACCCATTTATTCCTATCTCTCCATTCCACTATTCTCTGCTTCAGTTTCACCCAGGATATCTATTATTTCTGTGGCTGCTTTCATACAAGCTTGTGCAGAAGGTGCTCAACAGTACACCCTTCATCTCTCTCTGCCAAGTATTAGGGGCCAGGCCATCTCCACTGGCCCCATGGATTTTGCCAATGTGTTCAGTGATTCCCTCTCCAAGAAACTCCCTGAGCATCACCTATTCAATCTCAAAATCAATATTGAGGAAGGCACTTCACCTCTGCTTGGACCCATCTATTCCCTCTTGGAATCCAAACTCAAAGCCCTATGTGAGTTTATTGATGATAATATCCATAGTGGTTTCATCACTCCCTCATGTTCCCCTCATGGAGCTCCAGTGCTCTTTGTCAAAAAGAAATCTGGTGAACTCCACCTTTTTATAGATTTCCACAGCTTGAACAAAATAACAAAAAAAGACCAATATCCACTTCCCCTTATCTCTGATCTTCTTGACTCCATGCACTCTGCATGCTTGTATACTAAACTCAACCTCTGCCATGCTTACCACCTGGTCCATATAGCCAAAGGAGACAAATGGAAAACAGCATTCTGGATGTGCTATGGATCCTTTGAATGGCATGTCATGCTATTTAGACTCACTAATGCCCCAGCAGCTTTCCAGTGCTTTGTCAATGAAATCTTTTCTGACATGCTTGACATCTCCATTTTTGTCTACCTCAACCATATCCTCATCTACTCTGATAATCCCACAGAACACTGGAAAAATGTACACAAAGTCCTATGCAGACTACGAGCCAACTCACTCTACTGCAAAGGATCCAAATGCGAATTTCACCAGGATTCCATGGAATATCTAGGCTACATCCTCTCTCCTGAAGGCTTACACATGGCTGAAGACAAAGTCAAAGCGATTATTGACTGGCCAGTGCTGCAGAAGGTTAAAGATATCCAATCATTTCTTGGTTTTGCTAATTTTTACTATCATTTTATCCATGAATATAGTGAAATTGTTTTACCTCTAACATGACTCACCTGCAAGGGAATTCCATGGAAATTCAATGACAACTGCCTGGCTGCATTTAATGAGCTGAAACAGGCTTTCACTCATGCTCCTATCCTTACCCACTGGATTCCTGACCAACAACTTGTCATGTAAACCAATGCCTCTGTGTTAGACCCAAACTCCATGTGACTCTAACAACAACAAACAACCAGTTACTTCACATTCGAGTAGTCCTGGTGGAGTTGCTGACTAGTGTGGAGAAGAGGCTAAGTCCTAGGTTCTTAGCTTTTGAGAGAGATGAGTGTTGTGTGTAAGTTGGTATAATATAACTTAGCTCGAAGCTGGTTTGTACCAGTGAGAGCTGTCCTACTTAAATACATGGTTCATATACTACTGTTATACATTGTATGGCAATGGTGTTTGTCCATAGAGAAGCAGCCAGTGAGAAGGAGAAGCATTGTAGACGATTGAAGATGATAAATACAAAGGAGGGTCTCTTCTGGGCAATGTAACAATCATGCCACAGACTCCATGGCCATTGACTTTAAGACCAATCACATACCCCAACCAGACTCCACAGACTCTGCTCTCCATTCTTCCTTATCAAATTCCTTTTGTATTTCAACTACTAATTTCATATAATTCATTTATCATATCTAGACTC
>JANDKJ010000683.1:0-29025 GCA_028551335.1 Armillaria sp. CMW 4456 | reverse complement strand
CTCTCGTTTCGGGTTTTTCCACACCAAGGCACAAGCTTGAATGCCCGAGTCAAGTTCGGACAGAGGCGTGAAGGAGAACAAATGAGATCATCCCTAGGAACGTTGGATTACAAAGAGAAAGATGCATCGTGTTCTCCGTTTCTAAAACATGGTTCTCTCTAGCTCGGGCAGTTGTAGACTACTTAAACTCGCTATGATGGGTAAGTATAAGGGCGGGGCCAAGAGCGATTGACTAAATCAAATTTTCAAGTTCGGAAGTCGGAGTTCGAATTAATTCTCTATTTTTGCTTTCTCCGTCACTTTACCAGGAAACAGTTGAAGGCACGAAGGTGATGACCACAATAAAGCAGGTGTAGTGCCGAGGTCCATGCTGCCTCTATACGTTGACACCGGAATAGTAAAGGAAACAACGAGTGACTGGCTTTAGAGGCCCACGTACTCCGGGAGACGCCATCTCAATTTCTCTGAAACAAGATGAACGCAAGCCGGAACCAAGTATCATGGATTTGAGTCTGGACTTTAATGACTGGTATAATGCTGAACGCGGTGAGACTCTGTCCATAAGTGTCGCTTGTATATAGGTGCGTTGGGACCTCATCTTGGCTTACTTAGAGTAACAGGCATTGCGTTCTACTAGGTGTCTTGCGTCACTGCGACTAATCAATCCTATTACCCCACCAGCTGTGATGGCAGTGCGCCTGTATGTTAGAGATAGCTGTTCAAAGCGTCTTGCTACTGTCTATTGCTTTATTGCAAGCCTGGATTCTGCCTCACCAACTCAGTGCCCGGCAGATGTACTAGATACAGAAACGCGTCTACGAATTGGTTGGATCTACTCCCAAGGGATGGCTCCTCACAATGATGTTTAATAAGCGAAGGTTCACATCGCACCGCAATAGAACCCAAAGTCCGATTCGAACATTCATCCTTTCAAAAGGATTTATAACTGCAATCTCAGAGTCCGTCCATGGGATGATGGGGCATTTAGGCGCGCACCTATCTCACTGTACGATCGGTTTATATTCATAACTGATGCCCGAGTGCATTAGCCCTCATCAAGGGGTACTAAGACGATGGAGATATCGGTGCTAATGCTAGGCTTCTTTGTCTGACCAGAGACTAAATCACAGAAGTGACAAGACCAGACGGGAATCGTTCTGTCAGTCCGATCAAAATCTATTGTGCATTAGCTACAAAGCAACGAACCAGACATTCTGATCAGTTTTCTAACCATGGCAGGGAGCGCACATACACTGAACTCCTACCTCATCAGAAGGCCTTGTCTCAGCATATAGCGCTCGAGTAACAAAAAGCTACTTGCCGCCACCTTTTCTATGCCATCCTGCACTCGTTGCACTACAACCAGATCAACGGCGGCAAGGCCTCTTCTTGATGAGGACACTTAACGCGTTTATGGATGCCGATAAGTCATGGTCAGTTACGAGGTCAATTCTATCAGCCGCAGTGCAGCCTTGATCCTAAAGTCATTTAAGCACGCCACATCTCGATCCGCTGCCAACGGTACGGTATACGCCTGGCAAGTGGAAACGTTGTCCATACAATCGTATGTCTACCTTAAGCACATCGTGATATTGATTCTTCATTTGCCAAGAGCCAAGCACTGTCTTACGACTGAACAACGATGAAAATTTGTCATTCCGTGATAATACCGACGGCGCCCAAAATTCCTGCTGTCCCGTTTTTAAAAGACAGCGGAACACACCATGTGACCCCTTCAACAATATGTAGCCCCTTCGACATTTTCCGTGCCGCTTCGTAATCATCCCATTGCGCATGCACGAGAGCGGTGACCGTGCTGAAATTGCTTCACCTTCGCAGAGGATCACATCTTCGCATTAAAATCTCAGGCAACCATAATCTCATCTTTTTTGATACATGAACTAAACAGTTATCCAAGAGCCGAAGGAACAATCGCTGCATGTAATTCGACTTCTCTATTTCCGTCGAAGAGCGGGAAAAGGGCAAGACGATCATCAAGAACACTTCGGTACATTGCAGATGACGTGGATATCAGTCGAGAATTACATCAGAGCCATTCACTGCATTTATCGTCCCGGTATAGCCGTTCAACATTCCTCCGACGCCCATGACGCTCTGGAATATTCTGCTTGCTTTCCGATCTGTGCGTTGTTGTTCCATTCCCGACATACATAGAATCTGCCATAGAGGGTTGAATTATTGATCTCTTCTCTTACGTAGATAGGCACGGGTATCAAAACGGGAGCTTCTCATTGAAAATAGAACGCTTATAAGGGTTGCCCACGTCCTTGTAAATTTACGAAACTCTTTTTCCGCGTCAACCATGGCGACACCTGCTCTGGGGCAGACACTCGGAGCGGTGTATATCGGGGCTATGCTGGCTGCTATGTAAGTTTCTCCGTTGGTAGTCCGAATTCGATCTAACGATGATGGTACTAGTCTCTTTGGGATCACCATGCTACAAACTGCGATATACTACCAAAGATTCAGAAAGGATTGGTGGGTATACAGGTACTCCGTGAGTCGCTTGCGTAGTCGCTACTGGACAGATGCTCACGTATACAGGTGGCGTTACTTTGGTACCGCTTTTCGGACTTGAATGGGGGCAAAATCTGACGAGCATACTTCAGGATTCTCGATGCACTACACGTTGCGCTAAGTACACATGCACTATATTTTTACCTGGTAGAAAATTTCGGCAATCTGGAGGTTCTTAATGAGGTCGTCTGGTACGTGTGCACTTTTTGTCTAACTGGAAACCTTGTGCGAAACTCTCCTCTTAGGAGCTTTAAGGTGAACTTTACCTGATGCTTCGAACTTGACATGAGAGTTTCGGTTCCTAACCAGTTGCTGTAGCTGCAGCTATTATTCGATGTACGTATTCCGTTATTTGATTTCTTCTGCTAACTTCCGAAGATCAGACCCTGACTGTAGTAGGCGTGCAGACGTGCGTATCTATCCCATAAGGTGGATTCGAGACTTAACTCTGTTCATAGGATATATGCCGTACGCTTGTGCAGATGTGCGCAAACGAAGTTTCCTAATATTTTCCTTGGCTCATCATAAGAGTTTAGTAGGATGCCACTTCCATAAGGCCGTTCCGGCTTTTGTGGTATGTCAATCTGCTGACAGCTTATGCCTGCCAGTGTCCCATCTGACGGGGGTGTCATCTTAGGTGCTCGTCGTATGTGGCGGATATGGTAATTCTTTCCTCTGTTCCCCTGTCGGTCACAGTTAACTTCCGGATCTGAAGCCGCAGGAATATGTGCGTGTGTTCACCTCTGCTCACTACCGCTGATCGTACCATTAATGTGACCTGCTAGTTGTTTGCTATGACGTGTGAGGACCTACCTGTTCTCCTACAAACTTCTCACCTAGATGCGGCTTGACAGATTCACGATCACAGGGTTTTCGGACATTTCATCCATCTCCGTACGTGTATTTAGTGCCGGACGAATTAAAAGCCTTATAGAATACGAGCAGACGACTATCATCGCGGCCTTTTCTACGACAACCGCTGTTGATTTCATAATATCTGCAGTGATGTGTTACTATCTTCAAGTGAGTAAAAACACTGTGCCTCACTATTCTAGGTAAGCCTCGTATGGTGTTTTGGAATCTCGTTGCTCAAATATATCAGCATGACCACGACACTGTTGGTCTTGATGCGACTCATTTTGATTTCGGGACTTGCTACGAGGTACAGCGTTCTGGTTTCTAAATGCATAAACTAATGCGCGGAATAAATCTTAGCGCATGCTCGTTGATCACACTCATTACGGTATGGGCGTTCCTCTTTCCTCGTCATCGGCTTTAATTAAGTTCCATGTCAAGTTTCTTACATTACCGGGTTCCCTTGTCTTTCTCGGGTTCAACTTTATTCTGCCGAAACGTAAGTTCTTTCATTTTCTACTCGGCGCCGTGTGTAACTTTCACACCAGTCTACATAAACTCCCTGCTGGCCATGTAAGTCCGTGATTGACGCGCAGTATCTCGGAGATTCTCACTTGTACATGTGATCAGGCTCAACGCGCGCAAGAAGCTTCGACAGTTACCAACTGAGAACGCATCGGATGGCGAAACGCTCTTGACTTCCCTTAGGTTCAACAAGAATTTCGGCAATAGTACGGGAGACCAGGTTCGGGTCGCTTTTTCCTCTTTCCTCTTAATGAAAGCGCGACTGACCGGGTGGAGTAGATCAGCCGTCAGGTCGAATCGGAAGATGTAGAGCTTGAAACGGTGACTTTATCGTGATGTTTTTTTAGACTGTAAGTGTATATCAAGGTATATCGAGAGGACGTTCTGCAACAATAAAGGACTACTTTAATGGTGTGCATGCGTTTCCAGATGCTTAGATGCTTGAGCTCATGTCAAAACCATGGATACATCCGACTCTCGTGATGATTCCATCAAGGATTTCTCTTACATCGGTGCAACTTGCGAACCAACAATCTTATGGTAGCATGTTTCCCATCATTGGTTTTATGTAGCTGACTCCTAACAGCTGAAAAATCGTCCTCGGTGGTACATTCCACATCATTCTCAGTAGCTTAGCCTCCCTCGGATCATCTTTGAAGTGACAAGGAATGCAATCAACTGAAATCGCTGGCGTCAAAAATCCTGTAGTTAGCGCCTAGAATTGGAGACCTGCGCGTCGAGAATGGGGGTCTGTGGATTCGGAATGAAATCAACAAGGTAGGTCTCTTCCTGCAATGCGGAAAAACCTTATCCCTCTCAGAATATTCACTTTGGAATACTAACAGGGTAAGGGCCCACGGTTGTTATGGAACTTTTCGATTGATCTGTGTGTTTCTTGCACTCTCATGCAGTATAGTCTGCAGAGCTTCGATTGCTGCACCTAGATTTCATCTTATGCGGCGTGCCCAGTATGTACCAGAGACAAAGAGTCATGGAGACAACGTCGGATCTCTGGATAATACTTTTCGCGCGCCATGCAAGCATGTACGCCAATTAGTTATTGATAAATTAACGCATCTCTGTTCGACGTGTAAGATCTCATTCATATCGTCCTTGCATTCGTTGTCTTTCCCCTCTTGTGGTTGACAGGTAATAAACATGTCATGACCATACGATCACCATGGGAACTCTGCTAATCACATCATCATTAACTTAACGTGAGATGCGGCGTTTTGGCTTCTTGTTGCTGCAGCAAATGTTCATGTCCTTGTTAGTCTCGGAAAGGGACCCTCATAGGTATCTTGCTGTAAAGAGAAATGTATTGATACAAAACACTTTGCACTAGTCCCAAAATGCAGGCAACTTATATTCAAGGACTTAGGTTGGCATCCATGAGTTGGCACGTATAGCGTGGAAGCTGTACCCTATCTCCAAAAACTTGAAAAGACTTTCAATGTTACCCAGGCTCATCCATGGTGCGATCCGTTTCCAACTTCCTTAAATTAGTAAGTGTAGCCTCTTACACTCAGGTTAAGGTGTGCTAAGATTGAGCTAGAGAAAAGAATATTATGTTAACTGTGGCACAATTTAAATGTGTGATGGAAAATGAAGCACCTATTTGATTGTACAGTACATGTACTTCAAACTTGGGTTCAAAAGCATCACACCTTCTGCTGCAATTTTTGTCTCTCAGTGTTGAGAAGTCAACTCACTTTGAGACTCTTTCTTTCAGTCTCATAGACTGGTCACATAAGCTACATGACTACCAGTGAGGTCATAGTGAGTCAAGAATTTCATTGATCTCCTACTTTGGGTCAGAGTCATTCAAGCCAACCAGAATAAATCTGATGGGATGAGGCTATATTCTAAGGAATTGGGGCATAACCAGTTAGAATGATGTAGGCCATATGTTGGAATAAGTGAGAGCATTTAAGCAATGCAGTATTCTGGGTTGCTGTGTAAGATATCAGTTGCTGGTGGGTACTAGAAATTACTAGGTAGAATAACAATGAAGTGACACAAAGAAACTTGGAGAAGTCCTTTGTGACCTAAGGACAGTAGGTCTGATAAACAAAGTACTGGAATGCAGTTCTAGTACATGCAACAATGTACAATGTGATGATAATGAAGGAAGCACATGTTCCGAGTCACCAGTGGCTGGAATTCACAAACATCAGATTATGTAAGGCATTGACAAAACACCTTTGAGTGCCAACCCCCATGTTAAATAAAGCACAGATCCATCTATTCTTTCTTCTGCTACCATGACTCTCTTACTCATCAACTATGTATACATCCTGACAGCAAAATAAACCACCCCGACCATCTTTGAACCTTTGTGCATACTATACTTTTATGGTGACTGCAATCTGACTGATGTTTCCATTGCAAGCGCAAATGTTATCTGCTCTGAAAGAGATTCTAGTCAAATGTAACTGGATATCAAATGCTACGCATTCATCTGATACCCTCTTGCTTCTGTGCATAAATAACCCATCATCACCTCTACAATCTGCTTGGCTGTTGGCATCTTCTGAACAACTGAGGAAGGCTCTTACTGAGCTTTAAAGAGACCTTGACTTACTCCAGAATGTCTTGATACCTACTGCTTTGCTCCAAAATGCCACCATGGTGTTGCAGAGTCAAAAGTTGCATCTTCAATCATTCAGAAATGACTATCAGGTAGCATTGTCTCTGATACAGCACTTGCCTGTGGAAATCACAATGAAGATTCTATATTGTGCAGAGAAAGCTGATGGCAACTCCGAGTTGATCCCATGGCCAGGAACACATGTTATAGGATTCAATGTCTTCTTCATCAAAAAGGGCCCATGGTATCTTGGCCAAGTGTGTGGCTCATGGCAAACTGTCCTTAACATGCTTTGCCTGGAGTTATAGGCTACCATGACTGTGAACACCACATTATCTCATGGGAATAAAACCCCTATTAATGCTGCCAAAGTACTCTGTGTCATCCTTGAACACTCCCATAATCACCCTCTTCATTTTCTCTTTGATCCTCATGGTTTGGTCTGGCACAGAGGTGGCCCCAAGGCAATGGATCAATGTTTGGACCTTTTGATCACCCATTCAAAATGATGAAGAACAGTCAAACTGGAATTTCCCTCTCACCTTATTCCACCACTTTCACATCTGTGGAAAGGTCCATTCCCTCAGACATGTGTACTTTCATTGCTATTCTGGCCCTCAGCCCAAAGACATTGAAGCCTTTGAGATAGCCCCAAAACTTGAAACACTGCATCTGAATGGCATGCATCTAGAATCCAATATTTGTTTCCCAGTCACCAATCTTGTGTCTTTCTCTGATGCAAGATGATTTGCTGGAGACTGGAGAAATCCTCACTATTTTAATCTTGTTCAATCTGCCCTAAAACTTTGAGCATTTTCATACAACAATTACAGTGTTAGTCCAATATCGATACCTTTTCCCATTTCTGGAGTCATGTCCCGATCGCTTCAAGAACTTTCTGCATCTTTGCTGAATTTTATATGCAGCTTGGTGCTACCTTTGCTGAAGGATGTCACCCTAACAACCATGGTAGAAAGAGTGGAATGTCCTGAGGGCATGCTGGGTGCCCTGCATGAAATGGTTTTACAATCACAATGTTCCCTCACACGACTGTGTCTTGTCAATGTTGTCTTGACTGAAAGTCTTACAGATGTTTTACAGGTCCTACCTGGTCTGCAAACATTCAAGATTCAATTTAACTGGTGGCAACATGAATATGATGATGACATGTGGTTCACTGTAAAGGAATTGAACAAAGTGAAGCTGATAGACAGTTCAGTCCATCCTTCTGTGGTTCCATCCTTGCAAAGCCTCAATGTTATCATCTGTAATGTCAAATTCTGTCACATCTATTTCCTTGAATCCAGTTTTGTGGACATGGTTGCCTCCCGGTTTTGTAGTCTGTCAGGGCTGCAGCTCAGAGAACTGACCCTATGAGTTTCCAGCATGAACTGGTGTTGTGATTTAAATAGGAAGGACAAAAATGCCCTGTCAAGTCTTGGAGATGAAGGGCTTGAACTCGATTTTGACCTCCATGATTCACTCACAGACACTGACACTGACTCTGAATAATACACCAAATTCCACTTTATTTTATATCCCAGGGCCAAATACTGTACTTCTTACTCAAACTGTCACCTCACTTCAATCCAATATCACATGGAACTATATATAGTGATTCACAAAGACATTGGAGGTTCACGGCCAAATGATCAAGCATGGGAGAATTTATTTACTACATTTAGTGTTCAAATTCTGGGTTGCTGGGTAAGTTATTGGTTGGGTACTAAATTACTAGAATAGGTAGAATTACAATAAATATGCATAAAAATGGGCCAACTCCTTTGCGACTCAAGGACAATAGGCATATGGTAATCCCACTGGGGTGATGGATCAATGTTTTGAGATGGAGAACCATCGACCTCATATTTCTCCCTTGATTTATTCCGACACTTTCTCACATCTGTGGAGAGATCAATTCTGTTAGACCCAACCTTCATGTGACTCTAACAATGACAAACAACTGGCTACTTCGCGTTCGAGTAACACCGGTGCGTCAATTTGTTAGCATGAAGTCGAGACTAAGGTCTTGACTCTTTTGGCTTGTAGCAAGTGGAGTGAGTTCCGAGTAAGTTGGTATAGATTAACTTAGCTTGAGGCTGGGGTTTTGTCAGTGCGAGCTATGCTACTTAAATACACAAGCCGTATACTACTGTTGTCCAATATTTAGGTGCTGGTGTTTGGCCAGCGAGAAGGGTCCAGGGAGTCAGCTGGTTGAGGCATAATGGTATGTTGAAAGAGAATCCCAAAGATGGTGACGATAGCAAAGATAGAGGGGAATCGGATGGAGTTAAACAAGCGGAAGGGACGAGGTGCTGACTGAGCAGCTAGGTGGTGTTTCTGGGGTTAGGGCATGGATAGGGGTCATCTCGTGACACGATTAGGGGTTAAAATCGTGACATTACCCCCCTGTTAAGGCAGTCGTCCCAACTGCTGGTGTGACTAGATGTTGTTGTGATTTTACAAAGTCTGCGATTGCGTCTGTTGCGTGTTCAAGTAGATCTTCCCATACCCATTCGTTTTCTTCATTAGAATAGCCTTTCCACTTGACTAGATAGTCTGTTACTAGTCAAGATGGTTGGCCTCTCTTCCCCCTAACTCGTCTCTGTCTGCTGTCGATGATCGCTTCGACTTCGTATTCCTCTTCGTCGTTTATGATGTCTGGCGGCGGTGGTGGTGTTGTTATTTGGGATGGAAATGTAGGTGCAACATATGGGGTAAGTAGGGATTCATTAAATACTGGGTGGATCCACCATGTGGTGGGCAGCTTCAGTTTGTATGTGGAGGCCCCTACCACAGTGAGGATCGGGAAGGGTCCTACACGTTTGTCATCGAGTTTTTTCTTGGGGTGAGGTAGGTGTAGATTTGCTGCATTTAGCCATACCTTGTTGCCAGGGTGGTAGTGGGTGGACGGTCATTTGTGTTGGTCATAGTTGGTCTTCATCTGCTGCACAGCCTTTTCCAATGCTGCCCACGTCTCATCGTGTATTTTCTTCATCTCGGTTGCGAATTCCATGGCCATGGGTGTCTTGTTTCCTCGAGGAGCACTGTCGGCAACTATTCAGGGATGTCGTCCATGGTTAATGAAAAAGGGGCTCTTTCCGGTTGCTGAGTGAATGTGGTTGTTGTGTTGAAAGGTGGCTAGGGGCAACCAGTCAGCCCAGTCATTTTGTCAGTGATTAACAAAAAGTCGGAGGTATTTTTTGACTTCTTGATTCATTTGTTCCATCTGCCCATCGGTTTGGGGATGGTAGGCAGTAGAGGGGTTGCCTTTGATGTCAAGAAGTCGGTATAATTCCTTAAGGAATTTTGAGACGAACTGGGGTCCTCGGTCGCTTATGACCTTTGAGGGCATGCCGTGGTGTGCGTATATGTGGTCTCACAGGACCTTGGCCCACCCTTGCGATGACAGCTCAGTGTCACATGCAACTGGGATAATTTGTTTCGAGAATCGGTCGACAATGAGGAGGATGGCATTGTGGCCGTTCGATTTGGGGAGGCCCGTTATCATATCGACTGAGATGTGGGTCCATGGCTCAGTCGGTACTTCATTTGGGTATAGCAGGGCTGGTTTGGGGCATGTTATTGTCTTGGTTCTTTGACAGGTTTCGCATCCTTTGACATATCTTTCAATGTCCTTCCCTAGGCGTGGCCACCAGTAGTCGCATTGTACAAGTTCCTTGGTCTTCGTGATCCTGGGGTGTCCAGTGGTGATATGATCATGATAGTAGGAGATTATGTCTCCTCATAGCGTGATCTCAGGGGGAACATATATCCTGCCATCGTAGAAGAGTAACCCCCCTCGTTGTTCGATTCCTTGGGTGTGGCTGAGCGAGTCAGCGACTCCTTTATCCCAGCGGGCCGAGTCCTTTGTCACTTCCTCAATTCTCTCCTCTACCTCTCCTTGTGCTGGCATCTGTAGGGCTCGAATATGTGCTGGCATTATAAAGTATTTATCTGGTAGTACCACAGTTTCTTGGTTGTCGTTACCGCCCTGGTCATGATCGGCCCTCTGACTCAGAAGGTCGGCCTTTTGATTAGCGGTCCCTGGTTTGTGATGTAGGGTGAAGTGGTATTCAGCCAGCTCTGTGACCCATTGTGCCTGCTGCTGATTTAACTTCTGTGGTTGTTGGAAGTATTGGAGGTTCTGGTGGTCGGACCAGATCTTGAAGGTCTGTGCCACCCCCATGAGGTAATGTCTCCATTCGCCAAGGGCATGCATGATGGCTAACAACTCCTTGTCATAGATTTCATAATTTCACTCGGTGACCATCAGGGCCTTGGAGAGAAATGCTACTGGTCTCCAGGCAGTGCCTTGTTGCTGCGATAGTACCGCACCAATTGCCCCTTTGCTAGAATTGGCTTCGATCCTGAATCTCCCTTCATCTGTGGGTATGGCGAGTATCACGTCCTCTGCTAGTTTGCATTTCAGCTCCTCGAACGCCTGCTGCTGTGCTGTCCCCCATACCCAGGGTTCCTTTCCCATCAGCTTTGTCATTGGCCGTACGATTTTACTGTAGTCTCATATGAATCATGGGTAGAAATTCGTAAAGCCCAGGAACGACTGCAGCTCCTTTTTCTTAGTGGGTACGGGCCACTCAGTGATCCCCTTAGTTTTTACGGCGTCCATACGAATGGCTCCTTTGCTGACAATGACCCCCAAGTACTCTGTTTCAAGCATTTCAAAGTCACACTTCTCTGCCTTAAGATATAGGTGGTGCTTCCGTAGGGTTGTCAGCACCTCTCGTACAAGGCATCGGTGTTCTGCTCAGCTACCGGACATGATGAGGATGTCATCGAGGTAGATAGTCACCTTGCCGGTGGCTATCAATTCCCGGAAGATGTCGTTCATCATCCACTGGAAGGTGGCTGGGGAATTGGTGAGCCCGAAGAACATTACGGTTGGTTTGAAGAGTCTGTGATTGGTGTGGAACGCCACCTTCCACTCATCCCCCTCTTTTATGCGCACATTGTTGTATCCCCATCAAACATCCAGTTTGGTGAAATAGTGGGATCCCTTTAGTTTGTCCATCAACTCAGAGATGAGCGGCAATGGGTATCAGTTTTTGATTGTCATCTCATTGAGTTTTTGATAGTCCTGCACCAGTCATAGCCTTCCATCCTTCTTCTTAACGAAGAAGAAGGGGGAGGCCATGGGTGATTTACTGGCTCGGATTCTGCCAGTGGCTAGGTTCTCGTCAAGGAAGCAGTCCAACTCTTCCTGTTCTTGCGGACTGAGGGGATATACCTTACAGTCCAGGGTGGCCTTCACGTTGGGGATTAGTTCGATTGCATGATCCCAAGGCTTTCGTGTGGGTAGTTCATCGAAGTTTTCTTTAGCGAATAGATCCTTAAAATCCCGACACCATTCGGGAACCATCTCCTCAAAGGTCCGCTCGGGTCAGGTCACATAATCCAAGGCTGCGAGGTCATTTGCAACGTGTGCTCGCAGCCTTATTTCCTCGGTCATGTCGATGGCAAGGATTGTGTCTCCCTCCTCTAGTTCTTCGTCCCATCTGTCTGTTTCATCAGCGTCAGGAGGGGTGAGGGGGTTTTGTCGGCATTGGCAGCGGGCAAAGGTGATCTTGCCCATGCTCCAGTTGATGAAAGGGTTGTGTTGGACGAGCCAGTCATGGCCCAGGAAGATGTCTTTGTCCCCCAGGTCTGTAACCACGAGGTCAATCCGCTCGTCGTGGTCACCAATTTGGAGGCGGACCTTGACGAACGCATTGATTTCACCAGCTTGATTTCTGGTCCTGTCAGCATTGAATACTGGTATTGGGTGGGCCATAGCTCGGGTAGCAAGATTATGCTTTTCAATGAAGGCCCAATTGATGGAGCTCCCGGTGCATCCACTATCCACCAGGGCGGTGGTGTCAATAGTCTTCCTCCTCTCCAGTGTCTCCAGCTGTATTGGTACTAATAAATCCTTTCCTTGTGCTTGGGTGGCATGGATGAACCGCCTGGGTTGTTTGAGTTCCTAGAGCCACTCCAGAGCCTTGGAGCGATGAGCCGCTGATGAGCCTCAGGGCTCTGTATGCTCCAATTTCGCAGATTTATCCCTTTAGCCGACTTTCAGCAAACCAATCATTCCACACAAGCCCATATATACTTTATAGGCCTTTTCCGATGCTTTCCTGACACCAATACCTCAGCAATACCCCGACAACTCCAATTTTGACCTAGAGCCGTGGATTTAGTGCTGCCATTACCACAATAGGACCTAGAGCACATTGCCGACATCTCCAGCATTGCTGCATCAAAGCGCAAAGGTGCAGCCATGCAAGCGGAGCTTCTCGACATTGATCCAGCGATCATAGGGGCTTCATCACAGCAATTTGACGATTTCCGCAGCACAAACACCCTTTGGCGACTTCAGAATTAATTGGTTATTGCTGTATAACCACGAGACATTGACGCACATGATACTTTGGCAGTACTTAGTCATTTCTGACAAGTATTCTCAACTTCGACACTATGAATAAGGCATAGTCTAATGCCGGAACTACAAAAATCAAAGGCGCAGACACGAATAAGACAACGCACAAGACCTGCTGTATAGTCAGAAGGTCAGAAACACATATGCTAACGCATAGCCCTTCAGATATACCACAAGGACGCCATTTTATTTATATCTTACTATATAAACATGGTAATTTCATACTGTACACTAGTTACTTCCTCTATTCCATTCCCCCACATACACATATTGACTCGTTTACCTCAGTAACTCACCCAGCTTCGACAATACCGATAGTACACGTTTAATAGTGATTTCGTTCACCACAAAGCCGAGCTTGACGTAGTTAAAGCCAAGACGCTTCACCATCATCCATCGACTTAAAACCTTGACTCAGTCATTGTTTTACTTCATTACTGGCATTTGCTCAGTGTTAGTAAGTGATAACCATGCAGTACTCACCTCTTTTAGTTTTATAGGAAAGAATTAGCTACAATTTCACAAGATCAGATTAGTTTTAACAGTTTTCATTTTCACAAGACATTAGCGAACCCATTTGGGCATCAAGAGCAGATGAATAGTATTGGATAGTTATAGGGCAGCTCTATTGCGAGCATTGCAAGGATAGGTTTTGAACAGATTTAATATTGACAGATTGACAGATATAGGGCAGCTCTATTGTGAGCTTCGCAGGAAATAGTATTGACCTGTTATAGGAATTGATTTGACAAGAGATAGGACCGGACAAAGGAAACAAAGTATAGTTTGACAGAGATTGACAGTTTATAGGAATTAGGATGAACAGAATTGTCACAGACAAAGCCGAGACATAAACAAATAAAGCTGAGGAGACCAGAAATAAAGACAAGACCCGCTATTGCACTGCCATAGCCACAGAAACATCGACACAGACCCATACCGAGACGATTAGGAGCTCATTTAATACCGGCATAATACCGACAGAAGTTTTACACATTCCAGTTCCTTTCCCATCCAGTTTCCCAGTTTTACGACACACACCAGACCAGATAACAGAGACCAAAGGCGACTCAGAGCATCGGAATCTGTAGTAACTTCTCACGAGACTAGAGAGAAGTCCCCCCCCCCAAAGATGACAAGCCAGTCAATGTAGGACAGCCTGATTCGTCCAGTACCGAATACATATAGTGTTTTGCCGGTGGAATCAACACGAGTATGGAGGTACTCAGAAAGCTCGCACACAAACAAACAACACACTGGAGTGACTTACGAACAAAACTAGTTGTTCTGTAATACCGACACAAGGCCGAGACACCACTATTTCCATTTTGGTTCTTCGCATGGTGATATTCCAGAAGTATCCGACAACTATTCACCAGTTTATGTTTGGAGATCACTAAACCATCTGACCACCTCATCACCGCTCAGAGGCGTCGAATGAGATCGTCGGTCACTTCCTGCTGGCAGTCCTTGTGCACCCAGCTCCTTAAGGTGCCAGTGGCTGTGGGTATGATGGCGAAGAGGGAGCGCCAGACCCATTTGGCCACTCCAAGGCTTAAGCCATTCCTTGGGGTCGTGGGGGTACTTGGGCATGGCTTCTGGCTCTGGAGGGTGTTCTGTCAGTGGTAATGCCTATGATCGAAACCATCGTGGGATCCCAAGGGTGCATGACCCACTTGCCGTTGCGAAAGCGGTAGGGGAATGAGGGGTGTGGGATAGATATTTTGTTGGTCGTATGGGGCGTGCAGGCCCCTGTTTGGCCCCCGTCGCTAGCTGAGGTAGCGGTCTTGTTCTTGCTCGCTGGGACACTTGCGACCTGTAGGGAGGGCTGCCCTGCTAACTCTGCTGCCAGGGTCGGGATCACCTTGGCCACACCCTCAGCAGGTGGTCTAGGGATTTTGGCAGGGTTAGTTGGTACGGTGAAGAGGCAAGTTGCTGCGTGCAGCCAAAATGGACTCGAAATGCGAGCAGAGACTACAGACTCTGAATCACACTCTAACCCTTGATGCTACAACCACACACAACAACCACACACTCTTTAGTTTGTGGGGGATTATAATGCGATAGAAGCAAGCAGTGGAATTGATAAGACGGGTTCTAGGACCTCGAATACGCTTTAAACAGGTGCGCTCTCTGATTTTCTAGACTTTTGTTACAAGAGGTGGCGACTTTGTCGCCAGGCCTCAAGGCAATATCACAAATGCACCGTCCCAGATGCAGAGCGCAACACAATTTGCCCTTAAAACACACAAAACTAACCCAAACACAATGCGCTCTTCCAAGAGACGCTCCCAAATCCAATCCACAAGAGCCACTGGGTTCGAACCAATGTGCTCTAGCTTCCTAACCGATTGTAACTCCACAGGGTTCGAACCTGTGCCGAGTCAGAGAAACCCAAATACACAATAACACCGTCCCACAAGCCAAAGGGTTTGAACCTCTGCCACTTGGGGAAAAGAGCGCAAACTAATCAGCCCAAAGGGTTTGAACCTCTGCCGACTGTAGCTCCATGCGTCACCCGAAACCCTACACACATGAGAGCGCAAGCGCTCTGGCCTCCCTAACATCCCCTAGATGAACTGAGCGAGTTGATCACACTTCACACAGAGTTTTTACTGCTGTGATCCAATCTCTATATTTGAAACTCTGACTGAACCGACTGAGAGTGTCTCCTTTTGCTTACACACTACACAGAGGGGGCCTGAAGCTTGGAACCTTCCTATACTACTGTGTGTCTACTGTATTTATATGCGCTCTCCATTACCAATTGGATCTACATATTGGGTAAAGGTCCGTGCACCATTGAGTGCTATTCCTGCATGTCTGAAACTTTCCTCCATCCAGCATTATTCTGACTCATTTCAGGTCCAGCTATCGGATTTGAGTCCGACTGAGTCACTGCCTGTTTAGCAGAGAGTCCTTTTTATATTTCTGAGCAGCATGTGCTATTTCCGAGCATCGTTTTCAGGAGAGCGCACCTTCCATGTGCTTCCCTGTCATCACTGGTCTGAGGGCACATGTGGTTTTAATCTTCCTGTACAGCCACTGTGCCCTAGGTCTAGAGTGCGGGCCATTCTCCTATGATATCATTGCGCTCTCCTGTGCCTGTTGATCCCTGATCAATGTCTCCCCTCTGATTGCATCATAAACACCCATTTCTTTGAGTAGAGCACTGCTAGTGTCAAGTACATTGCCTCCATGGCCAACAAAACCCATCGGTGTCTTGTTAAGACCTGAGCCTTGCGCTCCACCTGCTGTCACCCTTAGCACTGTAACTGCTTACACTCTATACACAAGAGCGCACCCTTAGGTGTTTATTTGGTTCCATGGACCCTTGCATCGTTTTAATTGCCTATTATGTTTTAATTTCATGGGTAGACAGCCACTTGGCATGTCAACGGCGTCCATGCAGATTCCATTCGCTCCTTTGACTTAAATGCGGTTTCAACGTTTGCAAACTCGCACGTCTCCGCCTTGAGGTATAAATGGTGCTTTCGTAGCTTTCCAGCACCTCCGAGACTGAGCGCGAGCGGTGCTCTGCTCGGTTTCGAATGACATGATAGGATGTCATCTAAGTAGATGGTTACTTTTCCCATCGCTATGAGTCTTGTCACCCATCATCCAGCCTAGCGGGGGGGTTCGTTAGTTCGAAGAACATTACGGTTGGGGGAAGAGCCATGGTCGACTTGGTGCGCATCGGCTGCCTTCCACTCGTCGAGGAAGTTGATCGAACTTGTTATACCCCCACTGAGGGTCCAGTTTGTCCAAGTCGGGACCCCTTCAGCTTTCCATCAGTTCGGAGATTGCCGTGGTCAGCGGGTTTGCAGTTTTTGATCGTCATCTCATTGAGCTTGCGATAGGTCCTGTACTGGCCGAAGTTTCGGCACCACTTTTGACCATTTCTTCGAAGGGAGAGGCTCGGGTCGACTTGCATAGTCCTGAAGTGGCCAGATTCTCGTTCGAGGAACGGAGCTGCTCTCGCGGGCTAAGGGGGTATACCTTCAGTCCAGGGTCATTCGTCAGCGGGATTAATCGTCGATAGCGTGGTCCCAAGGTTTGCGTGTGGGTAGCTCATCAAAGTTTTCTTTGGCAAACAGATCCTTAAAATCCCGGCACCATTCGGGGATCATTTCCTCGAAGGTCCGCTCGGGTCGCATCACGTAGTCCAAGGCGGTGAGGTCATTAGCAACGTGCGCTCGCAGCTTTATTTCCTCGGTCATGTTGACAGCGAGGATTGTAGTCCTGACCTAGTTCTTTGTCCCATCTGTCTGTCTCGTCTGCGTCGGGGGGTGTAAGTGGGTTTTGTCGGCACTGGCAACGGGCAAAGGTAATCTTGCCCATGCCCCAGTTGACGAGCGGGTTATGCCGAACGAGCCAGTCATGGCCTAGGAAGACGTCTTTGTCTCCTAGATCCGTGACTGCAAGGTCTATGTGCTCATTGTGGTCGCCGATTCGGAGGCGGACTTCGATGAACACATTAATCTTGCCGGCTTGGTTTCTGGTACCATCGGCATTGAACACTGGTATGGGGTGGGCCGTTGCTCGGGTGGCGAGGTTATGCCTCTCGACGAAGGCGCGATTGATAGAGCTTCCGGTACATCCGCTGTCGATGAGAGCCGTCGTGTCGATGGTCTTTCTCCTTTCCAAGGTTTCTAGCTGGATTGGTACTAATAAATCCTTTCCGCGTGCTTGGGCGGCGTGGACGAAGCGTCGTGGTTGTTTAAGCTCTTCAAGCCATTCCAGGGCCTTCGACCGCTGGGCGGCTTGGAGGCGTCGAATGAGGTCATCGGTAACTTCCCGCTGGCGGTCCTTGTGCACCCAGCACCTCAAGGTGCTGGTCGCAGCGGGCATGACTGCGAATAGGGAGCGCCAGACCCATTCGGCGCCCCAAGGCTTGAGCCACTCCTTGGGGTCGTGAGGGTACTCGGCCATGGGCATCAGCTCTGGCGGTTGCTCGTCGGTGGTGAGCCCAATGATGGCACCCGTTGCCGAGTCCCAAGGGCGCATGGTCCACTTCCTGTTTTGGAAACGATACGGGAAGGAGGGATGCGGGATGGATACTTTGCTTGTCGTATGGGGCGTGCAGGCCCCCGTTCGGCCCCCATCACTAGCTGAGGTAGCGGTCTTGTTCTTGCTTGCTGGGACGCTTGCGACCTGTGGTGAGGGCTCCCTGCTAACTCTTCTGCCGGGGTCGGGGTCACCTCGGCCACGCCCTCGGCAGATAGCCTAAGGCCTTCGGCAGGTTCGGTTGGTACGGTTGCAGGAACGGTCGCGTGTCTCCGTTCCTGCCGGTCCTTCGGCTGTCTGCGGTTCGACTCTTTTTGGTAAGGCATAGGTGTATTCAATCTTTCGGATCCTACATTTCGTGCATAAGTACTAATACAAGATTTCGATGACACACTATTATTAAGTTCCTTTCGGGCCGGCAACGTGGAGTCGTTCGCATGCCGGCCTACCCTTTTACCTCCTCGATCTCCGGAGGTCGTCACCAAGTCTTCTGGTGCATTACTGTATTCGTCCTCGTATCGGCTGATGATCTCGCGTATCTGGGCGCGAGTTCTAATTCATCGGAGTTTCCTTATTCAGCTGTCGGGCACTTTTTGCTATGTGCCCCTTCTCGTTACAGTTATAACATCTTCCCTCGTCATGGGTGCCTGGAGTCGGTCGACGTCCATGGGGCGTCCCTGGCCACCGTAAGTCGTCCCCGTCCCGGTCCTCCTGTCGCCGGAGGGTATCATGGTCGGTGCCGTTGGGCTCGTAGGCAGGGGCGGCTTGGCAGGGTGAGTGGTCGTCGTTGGTCGTCCCAGGTGTAGCATGCTGTTTACGACCTTGTTGCGCTGTCGGTGTTCGTCATTGTTCTTGATGCGGGTCTTCCACTCGTAGTAGCCATTCGGTACTAGTATGCCAATGTCCGAGATCCGGTTCACCATTCCTTCTGGGACTCCAGCCTTCAGGGCCATCGTTAATTGGTCTCATTCCCCAGTCGCATCTCGAAGTCCAGCTTTGACAGCCAGGTTCTCGAGCTTCTGGAAGTACTCGGTCGCCGTCTCCTTCCCGACCTGCCACTTTAGGTTTAGCATGGCCGCATGGTGCTTTTCCTTGATGGCTGGGTCCTCAAAGTGAGCGATGAGGGCCCGCTGGAAGTCGATCCACAATGGGAATCGGTGATGGCCCCTGGTTCAGGAGATGAGGTCGCGTTGGAGGGTGACGAACCAGTCCTTGGCTAGTCCCGCCATGTGGGAGACGGCGAATACGACCTTGTTGGCGTCGGCGAAGAATCCTGCAAACGTCTGGAAGTAGAGTTCACAGTCGCAGATGAAGCGGTGGATGTCGTCAGATTCGCCGGTGAAGGGGTCTGGGGTTTTTACGAGGATGGGTTTTACGTTTAGTCGGAAGTCCCCAATGACCATGTTCGGTCCTGGGTTGGTGGGTGGCATTCCTGGTGGTCGGTCGGATAGTCTGGTAGCGAGGCAAGGTCGGGGTCATGTGAGGGGTGTGGGGAGCCGTCGCCATGTCCTTCTTCTGGTATCCATCCTGGGTTGGGTTTGCTGGCGGCGAGTCAGCTTCTGATGTTCTTCAGCTCTCGTTCGAGCTTTACGGCTAGTTCCTTCTTCTTCTCTCTTTTTTCCCAGGACCCTGTGGAATCCTGCAAAGGGTCCCTCCTTCCTTCTGGGGGCTGGGTGCTTCCTCGTGGCCTTCTTCTCAACTCCTCCCTGCAGGGGTGGCTGCGCATGGGATGGTCCAGCTGATTCCGGCCTGGCCGTGGCTACCAGCATGATTCGGTAGCTTCCATTGCTTTGATTGATATGATCGGCGGCCCTGGTCTTGGCCTGGTTAAGAATTCTTCGAGTCACGATTTCCTTGTCTCAAGGATTCATTCGTTCTCCGATGGGCTGCTCAGCCGGGAAACTGGTTATGTATTGGTATTGATCAGCTGCTAAATTAAGGAAATACTCCCATACCGCCTCCAGGGTGTCCGGGATGTTCATCAGTTCTGCTACCGTCAGATCAGCTATTTGTATGTATGCTTCTACTTCATCCCACATGACTACTTCTTCGGCCCTACTCGTTGTCGGTGAGGTCGATTCGTGGGTTGGCATAGCCAGACCCAAGGAACGAGCGAAGGGATCGGGGAAGAGCGCCAGCTCCGCTGGTGTCGGAGTTGATTCCTCCATCGCTATCGGTGTTGCCTGGGGTTTGGATTGGGGGAATGAGGTCTCGCTGGCTGGGAGACTCACTCCTTGTGCTGGGGGCACCAGTATGGTTGAGAATGGGGGCTGGCTGGCTGCCACTTGGGAAGGGGACGCAGGGGTCACCCAGAGGGGGCTGGGCAGACTTGTTGGGGGTAAGGAATGGGGAAGAGCTGGAGGTGGAGTGGTCAGAGGAAAAGCGCCCAGGGTTTGGTACATTTCACGGGATGACTGGCTCATTTGTGAGGGTCACTGCTGGTATGGATGATGATGATAGGGAGATGTAGTCGACGTAGACTGGGGGTCGGAGGGTATTGCTGGACCTTCACGCATGGGAGGATCTGGCAGGCTGGCTGGGTGTGTGATTTTCGTATTCCCATATTACTTGTTTGGCACTCATTCCTTCCCCGAACAATCCTTGCCTCCCTTGCTCGCCTGTAAAAGTCAGTGAGGTCCACGTGAGCCAGGGATTGGGGGATGGTTGCAGGGGCGTCACCACTTGGATCTCCTCTAGGGGGATCAATCGGGAAATCCAGGAGGGGCGAGGTGGGGGCAGTGCTGGACAGTGGGTAGGTGTGTCGGGTGTGGACGGGGAGGGGTGTCACTGGCCTAGGTGGAAACACTCTTTCCATGTCTTCGTTGATTTCTGGGTGTTGAGGGAAGTCTGGTCTGGCTCCAAGGGCGGGGCCATGGCCTGCCCTTTGCAGGAAGACGACATAGAATCTGTTTAAAAAGCAACGACAGGGAGAAGACAGTCGAGAATGATTCAATAGTAATACCAGAGGATGTCTAGCAAGGCTAGGAGCCCAATGACAGCAGGGATGGCAAGGAGGGCAAGGTTTGGGTTAGAGGTCATATGGTCTTTTCCCTCACAACAAGCATGTAAGGAGAAGAGGGTGAGGAGGCCTCGAGCTAATTGTTAGACCCAACCTTCACGTAACTCTAACAATGACAAACAACCGGTTACTTCGCGTTCGAGTATTCCCGGTGCATCACTTGCTAGCGTGAAGTCGAGACTAAGGTCTTAACTCTTTGGTTTTTAGCAGTGTGAGTTTCGAGCAAGTTGGTATGAATTTAACTTAGCTCGAGGCTGGGGTTTTACCAGCATGAGCTACGCTACTTAAATACACAGACTGTATACTACTGTTGGTCGTTATTTAGGTGTGTAACAATCATGCCGCACACCCCGTCGACATTAACTGCAAGACCAATTGCATACACCAACCGGACTCTGCCGGCCTCCGCTCTCCATTCTTCCTTATCAAATTCCTTTCATATTTCAACTACTAATTTCACATAATTCATTTATCATATCTAGACTCCACTATGGTAGCGAATAGGTGTTACATCGGAGTCCATGGGTTTCCTCGACTCTTCTAGATGCAGACCATTCCAGACTCCTTACCCTAGACCCTGATTCCATGGACTCCATTCTAGTATATAAACCGTAACCCTAGTAGTACATACCTCAGTTCGAATATCATCTTGGTTCAGCCCAATACTCTCTCTCTCAGGCCTTCACGCCTCATCCTCTAACTTCTACCATATTCCATGGACTCCGACTCTGTGGAACTAACCCTTACACCAGTAGTATCAACTCTGCGGACTCCATCCGCAATCCAATCTAGCCCTCGACCCAAGGGTGACGTTGCTAATAGCTTCGCCAAGGGCACACGCACTCCGCAGACTCCACTACGTGCATTCTGTCTTCTCTTCTATTGGCACAATCCTAACAAGGCGCTGGTGTTTGGCCAGCAAGAAGAGTCTGGAGCATCAGCTGAACAGGTCATAATAGTACATCGAAAGAGAGTCCCAAAGATGGCGAGGGATAGCAAAGATAGAGAGGGAATCGAACGGAGCTAGGTGAGCGAAAGGAGCGAGGCGCTGATTGAGCGGCTAAGTGGCATGTCTGGGGTTAAGGTATAAACAGGGGCTTGTCCCGTGATGCAATCAAGGGTTAGGGTGTCAATAGGGGTTAAAATCATGACAAAAACCTATCCTTGCAACACTTGCAATAGAGCTGCCCTACAACTATCCAATACTATTTGTCTGCTCTTGACGCCCAAATGGGTTCGCTAATGTCTTGTGAAAATGAAAACTGTTAAAACTAATCTGATCTTGTGAAATTGAAGCTAATTCTTTCCTATAAAACTAAAAGAGGTGAGTACTGCATGGTTATCACTTACTAACACTGAGCAAATGCCAGTAATGAAGTAAAACAATGACAGAGTCAAGATTTTAAGTCGATGGATGGTGGTGAAGCGTCTCGGCTTTAACTACGTCAAGCTCAGCTTTGTGGCGAATGAAATTGCTATTAAATGTGTACTATTGGTATTGTCGAAGCTGGGTGAGTTACTGAGGTAAACAAGTCGATATGTGTACGTGGGGGAACAGAATAGAGGAAGTAACTAGTGTACAGTATGAAATTACCATGTTTATATAGTAAGATATAAATAAAATGGCATCCTTGTGGTATATCTGAAGGGCTATGCATTAGCATATGTGTTTCTGACCTTCTGACTATACAGCAGGTCTTGTGCATTGTCTTATTCATGTCTGTGCCTTTGATTTTCATAGTTCCGGCATTAGACTATGCCTTATTCATAGTGTCGGAGTTGAGAATACTTGTCAGAAATGACTGAGTACTGCCAAAGTATCATGTGCATCGATGTCTCGTGGTTATACAGCAATAACCAATTAATTCCGAAGTTGCCAAAGGGTGTTCGTGCTGTGGAAATCGTCAAATTGCTGTGATGAAGCCCCTATGATCACCGGATCAACGTCGAGAAGCTCTGCTCACATGGCTGCGCCTTTGCACTTTGATGCATCAATGCCGGAGACATCGACAATGTGCTCTAGGTCCTATTGTGGTAATGGTGGCGCTAAATCCATGGCTCTAGGTCAAAACTGGAGTTGTCGGGGTATTGCCGAGGTATTGGCATCGGGAAAGCATTGGAAAAGCCCTATAAAGTATATATGGGCTTGTGTGGAATCATTGGTTTGCTGAAAGTCCGCTAAAGGGATAAATCCATGAAATTGGAGCATACAGAGCCCTGAGGCTCATCATCCCCCCTAAACTTTCATTATGTCACTCTAGTGACATAATGCCAAACTAGTGTGTGACAAAATGGCTCGATTTGGCAGATGTTGCATGGCCTTGTGGGCTTCCTCTTCTGGGAAGCAAATGCCAGTCCAGCATTCACTAAATATAGTGCTGCCTCTTTCTCTTGTCTGAGATCATCATCTTCGACGAGGATCGCCAGCTTTGCTATGTCGCCATTGGCTAGTGCATGGGCCATGCTGTGCCCTGTGGAATGTTGGGATTGGCATCGGTATTCCAGGTGACTTCATTGTTTTCTGTTGCCTCTCCTTCGTCATCTCAACTCTCCATTGCTTTCTTTTCTACCCAAGATCGTTCCCTCAACATGTCCACCTCTCCTATCAAAACCATGCCTTCCCCTGCTAAGGCTTCGACCTCTTCGACCAAGGTTCATTTCACCGATGCTGATGACCCCTTGAATATGTATGAACTAGCAACCACCATCCTTCGGTACAATACTGAGCACCTGCTGGAGGATCATAACATTGATCGTTGGGTATACGACTCCCATCTGCAGTGGTCTACATGTTGTCAGACATGGAAGGTTGCTGGTATTAAGAGGTCAGACTGGTTGGACATCGAGTTCGCCTTCATCCATGTTTTTGAAGGTATCAATATGGATGCCGTGAAGGATAACGGGTTTGAGTACAACGAGATGGTTTTGAGAGCGGTGCGTCCGCTTGACCCTTTTCCTCCCTTCTCTTTCTAATTTCTGCTTTAGCATGCGTATGGTCGTAGTATGACCATTATCCCAACCGACGATGGTCTTCCAGGGGATGCCCTTCCTGGGGCTACTTCCACACCACTTGTCCCTTCGAACACTGTCGAACCTGGGGCACCTGTTTCTGTCTCTCAAGACGATTCTCTAGTCTGCGATACTCCTGTCATCCCCATGGTGGTTGCATCCAGCCCTGTAATCCCACTATCATTGACTCCTCCTGTGTCTGGGGCTGCACAAGGTCCTTCTGATCTCGTCAAGATGCCACCATCTCCTGCAGCTAGCCAACAAGCGCCGGTAATTCCGAGGTCTTCTACACCTGTTGGTGGGGTCTCTGCTGGTATTTCCACTTCTCTTTCTGCAGTGGACCTCCGTCTGAGGCTAGTTTCATCAGTGACTTTGACGCCTCGAGTCTTGTCTCGATCCAAATTTGACAGTGAGTTCTCTTCTTCCTCCTTGTTGCCATGTCCTGATGTCTTGTCCTTTCTAGTCCATCCTGACTCAATGGCGGACGATGACCTTCCTACTGCCTTCATTCCTAGGCCTTCCCCTTTGATGATCACAATTCCGCCTTTGTTTACCATCGCTGCTACTCCAGCCATCGTTGAGAACAATGAAGCCCAGGAGGTCGAAGCTTCAGCAGCAGTAATTCCGGAACCTCCTTTGTTTGGGCAACCGACTCTCCTGGAGTCTCCCAAGGCTCCCACCAAGAAGAGGATTCCAGCCAAGGCCCTTACTCATGGTAAGTGCTCATTATTGCTTCTTCTTTTTGTTTAGGTAACAAGTTTCTTCCAGATAAGGTCCTTCATTTGATGACTCAAGCCCAGGTCGTGGCAAAGGCTCCGACTCCTCCAGTCGTTGAGGACATGCCACCTTCTGGTATTGAGGAGACTTCCAATCCTGCCCCTCCTTCGGATCCTTCACTTTCCTTCACCATTAGCGTGCCTGGTCATCCCCGTTCCGGTGATGAGCCTCAGGGCTCTGTACGCTCCAATTTCGCAGATTTATCCCTTTAGCGGACTTTCAGCAAACCAATGATTCCACACAAGCCCATATATACTTTATAGGGCTTTTCCAATGCTTTCCCGATGCCAATACCTCGGCAATACCCCGACAACTCCAGTTTTGACCTAGAGCCATGGATTTAGCGCCACCATTACCACAATAGGACCTAGAGCACATTGTCGATGTCTCCGGCATTGATGCATCAAAGTGCAAAGGCGCAGCCATGTGAGCAGAGCTTCTCGACGTTGATCCGGTGATCATAGGGGCTTCATCACAGCAATTTGACGATTTCCACAGCACGAACACCCTTTGGCAACTTCGGAATTAATTGGTTATTGCTGTATAACCACGAGACATCAACGCACATGATACTTTGGCGGTACTCAGTCATTTCTGACGAGTATTCTCAACTCCAACACTATGAATAAGGCATAGTCTAATGCCAGAACTACGAAAATCAAAGGCGCAGACACAAATAAGACAATGCACAAGACCTGCTGTATAGTCAGAAGGTCAGAAACACATATGCTAACACATAGCCCTTCAGATATACCACAAGGACGCCATTTTATTTATATCTTACTATATAAACACGGTAATTTCAGACTGTACACCAGTTACTCTCTCTATTCCGTTCCCCCACATACACACATCAACTCGTTTTACCTCAGTAACTCACCCAGCTTCGACCATACCGATAGTACATGTTTAATAGCGATTTCGTTTGCCACAAAGCCGAGCTTGATGTAGTTAAAGCCAAGACACTTCACCATCATCCATCGACCTAAAATCCTTGACTTTCATCATTGTTTTACTTCGTTACTGGCATTTGCTCAGTGTTAGTAAGTGATAACCGTGCAGTACTCACCTCTTTTAGCTTTATAGGAAAGAATTAGTTTCAATTTCACAAGATCAGATTAGTTTTAGCAGTTTCATTTTCACAAGACATTAGCGAACCCATTTGGGCATCCAGAGCAGACGAATAGTATTGGATAGTTGTAGGGCAGCTCTATTGCGAGCATTGCAAGGATAGGTTTTGAACAGATTTAGTATTGACAGATTGACAGATATAGGGCAGCTCTATTGTGAGCTTTGCAGGAAATAGTATTGACCAGTTATAGGAATTGATTTGACAAGAGATAGGACCAGACAAAGGAAACAAAGTATAGTTTGACAGAGATTGACAATTTATAGGAATTAGGATGAACAGAATCATCACAGATAAAGCCGAGGAGACCAGAAATAAAGACAAGACCTGCTATTGCACTGCCATAGCCACAGAAACATCGACACAGACCCATACCGAGACGATTAGGAGCTCATTTAATACCGACATAATACCGACAGAAGTTTTACACATTCCAGTTCCTTTCCCATCCAGTTTCCCAGTTTTACGACACACACCAGACCAGATAACAGAGACCAAAGGCGACTCAGAGCGTCGGAATCTGTAGTAACTTCTCACGAGACTAGAGAGAAGTTCCCCCCCCCCAAAGACGACAAGCCAGTCAACATAGGACAGCCTGATTCGTCCAGTACTGAATACGTATAGTGTTTTGCCGGTGGAATCGACACAAGTACGGAGGTACTCAGAAAGCTCGCGCACAAACAAACAACACACCTGAGGAGTGACTTACGAACAAAACTAGTTGTTCTGTAATACTGACACAAGGCTGAGACACCACTATTTCCATTTTGGTTCTTCGCACGGCGATATTCCAGAAGTATCCGACAACTATTCACCAGTTTACGTTCGGAGATCACTAAACCATCTGACCACCTCATCACCGGAAAGCTACATCTTCATCAATGAAGGGAGAAGGCTATCTCCCCAAAGTCTCCAGTTCTAGGACAAAAGCCTCATAACGAACTGGCTCGCATGCTACCTCAAAGCATCCAAGAGCAATGACAAAAAGTGCGAGACAATTTCAACCATAGGGCCGACGACAAGGCTGCCATTAAAGCTCAAAAGGCCGCCAATCCTGAGGACGCTGCTTCTCCTGAAGCTTCTAGTTCTTGTCCCCTCCCTCATCAAGGACCAATACGAATGGAACCATCAAATCTTTGCCAGCTTCGCAAGAGGAAACATGAAGAATTTGAGGAAAAGTCCGAGGACAAAGAAGTGGTTAAGAAGGCCAAGGTGGCAGGGAAAGCTGAAGGCAACGCTGATGATGATAGTATGTTTCTTTTCTCTATTTTCTTTTTCTTTTGTTGACTTCTTCTAGTCGTTCATCCTACGCCTATCCGTTGTAGGCCTGGCCACCCTTTTGCTCATCTGCCCACAAAAGATATTGGTGTCTCTGGCGGCAGTTTTGGTGAGGTGGTCCCTACCACTGGCCTCAAACAGGTTATCCCTGGGGATAAATATGCCAGGGCTCTAGTGGTCGACAGAGACTTTGGGAATTTCGTCGAAATTGATGGATGTCTTTGGGGTAAACACTTGGCCCATTTTGTTGGTGAATGCGTACATATCTTTTCCTATTCGTTTGTGTCTTTGTACTGATCCTTTTTCCAGTATTCTGATGCTTGCGACAGGTGTCATAAACATGACACCCATTGCTGACGGTCTCTAACGCCTGCCTTTGTTTGCGTCTGCTGCATATATGCAAAGCAGTTGTGCACCGTCAATGGTATTCCTGTCGCCAATCCTTTGGAGCATTGCCTTGCTTCTGGTCCTGTGGCCTCCAGTAAGTTTTTCTTTCTTTCTTTCTTCTCTTTACTTCTCTTTTCTCTAGCTTCTTCTTCTGAGCACCCAATCTGTGAGGCTCTCGATGCCCTTCTGAAGTCGCATCAAGATATTCTCCTCAAGCTTCAAGAGCAAAACGATGTCATCTTGGCCCTCAAGGCCAAGCTTGCCAAAGATAGCGACGAGAAGTCCAGTGAGGAGGAAGAGGAAGAAGCAGATGAAGAGGAAGGACCAGAGGAGCTGGATGGCTTGGGGAACCCAGAGCTTGCCGGGCAAACTCAATGGTCCTGGCGGTAGTTCCTTTTTGTACTGTTATCATAGTCCCTAGCATGCCTTCGGGCTTTATTAGATATAGCATGTCTTCTGGCACTTGTTTTTGTAGAGTATATCCAGCTACTGTTGTGGGGCCTTAAGTGTATTATATATTTTTGTTGTCGCAACTTGTATAATCCTGAGTGATTGGACTTGGTGTCCACGCCTTGCTACATCCTTTAAAGATAGGATTTTGCCGGTAATATTCTTGAGTGGATTTCGACTCATAAGATTTTCTGAGGATGAATCTGGAATTAAGGAATGTGATGCCTGGTAACCTTGGACTTTAGAAAATATTCCTGGATGGATAATGGCGTGTGAGCTCATCATTAATCCATTCTGGTGAATTTGGGGAATGTTTTCTTTGTTGTCCAAGTAATAGCGGGGTTCTAGTGTGAAAGAGTGTGATTGGAATAACTAATTCTGTATTTCTTGATGCCACTAAAGCATGAATTCGTGTCGTTTCGTGATGAATGTCATGATTTTCGTTACTATAATGTGGAGTTTTTCATGATTGCCCCATTGTCTTTGTCCATTCGACTCTGGGAAATCTATTTTTGGCATCGAAAAATCGATTTTCGATTATTTCAGTGGTCATAAATCGTAAATGCTGGATTCGTTTCTTTCATGATTTTGTTAAATTTTGCATGGAAAATGATGGTAGAATTCGTCGGCATTGATTGGCATTGAAAACGACATGAAACCATGTCTCTCCCCCCTAAACTTTCAAAATCTTTGTGTCAGGGACTCAAAGAATTTTTAAGCCGAGGTTCAAAGCAGTAATTTCAAAGTCAGAGCCGCTGAGTTATAGGACTGTGATGCACGTGTGGAAGAGCATTCGATGTGTGTTTCCTTGATAAGAATGTTGGTCGTTGGTGTCCTTATCTTGGAATGTTGCTGAGCTCGAATAATGGTGGTGGAATTGTATAAAAGGTGGTGTAATTCCAGTGTTGTTCTCCAGAATCATTGGAATCCCTTTGAGTCTTCTGCCATATTCAAGTATCTTGAAATGTCTTCTTCTATCTCATCCTCTTCTTCTTTCTCTGCCCTGTCCTTCTTGTCTTTAG
>JANDKJ010000682.1:0-22075 GCA_028551335.1 Armillaria sp. CMW 4456 | reverse complement strand
AGGATAGCTAATCTATGCATTAGTTGGGCCTATACTTGAAAGAAACTGAATCCAGGACTTAGAAAAGTATCCTGGAAAGACTCTAAGTGTGCCTGGCCAGTCCTGCTCCCTGTTTCAGGAGTGTCACAATTGAGCAGGAACATTCTAGGCTCTGGGAATTGAATGTATCAACAGTCCAGGACTGGTCTTGTGCAACCTGATCAGTGATCAATTGTCCAAGGCCTGTATATGAGCTCATAAATGCAGAGGACTTTGACTAGCCACAGGGAAACTAGTCCAGAATAGAAAGAAATACTATAAATAAGTCAGTAGTAGAATAGTATAAGTTTTCTAGCCCCTGGAAGTGCTGTAAAACAATCTAGTACAGATTTAGGTTAAGAGCTTCAAGCATAGTCTCACAGAAAGTAATTATGACTGTTGACATTTAGTCTAGGAGTGTTTTGCAAGCACAGTATAGCCCAAGAACCAGTCAGACAGTTGTCCAGCAGTTCAGAACAGTTTTGTGTCAGTGATAAATCACAGTCAGATACACACTTGTGTAAGTTATTCTGCACCAGGCAGTGTTACAGTTCAGAATTGGAGTCCAGGAGTCAATTTGGTTGTGAATATTGGATCTACAGTGTCCAGGAAAGTGTTCTGTCAGTTGTGTTCACATAAACGACATCACATATATTTGTTTTGTTACCTGGCTACTAGCTATGGTACATTTCTATTAACCAGGAAACTTACCCACCTCATAAACTTACTAGCACAGTTGGTGTGTGTGTTGTGTTTGGTGTTTGGTGTGTAGCACTCTCATCAATGCCTTCATCTTTCCTGGATTCACTTCCTATTCACTATTTTTATTTTTCAGTGCATCTGGAAAACAGCCTTCCTTGTTGGATTGAATACTCTATACCCTTGCCTATTCATGTAGCCCATCATGATACCTTTCTATCCTTGTCTTCCTAACTTTCCCTCTGCATGATCAAGATCTTTCACCCAGACACCACTTCCCCATCTGCAAAGATGTGGTACATTCATCTTTCTGGACAAATTGAACCATTTATTCCATGGAACAATATCAAGATGATGACAAGACAGAATGAAGCCTTGAATGTAGCAATGGACAGCTGCAGATTCAGCCCACCATTCATGTGGCATTTTTGCATCCTCTAATTGAGTTTAGGTGCTCTTAATAATTGTACAATTTCCATGATCCACAACACTGTTTGCTGCTGAAGAATTTTTAGAAATCTTTTTGTACAGGATTCCATGATCTTTGAGATATACAATGAAAATTGCATTGTCAAACACTCTCCCTATATCAAATTGCACCCATTTCAAATGATGCTCAGTCTGTTTTTCAGCCATGGAGTGGAACCTCTTGAAGAATTGGAGAATAGTTTGTGCATTCTTTATCACTAAGAAATATAGAATCTTTATTGACATCACACTATCTGCACACAGCATCATATACCATACACCTTCTTAACTTCAAGTTCAAGACTTTTCCCACAAGTCCAAGCTAACACGCTCTAATAGAGTAACTTCAGGTATAACTACTTCATCAAATGGATAATGACTAATCTTTCCATAGATGCAATCTTCATTATTTCTATTAATACTCCAATTGGTTATTTCTAGACCATCCACAAGTGAATGTTCAGACATCTCCATAGCTGAATCAAACATGCCACATCTCCAAGCTCACTGGCTTGGTTTTCTTAAACCTATTGCTTTCAAAAATCTGCTATCAAGTATTGTTTGCCTTATTTTCAGATCTATTATAGTGAGCATAAAGTTTCCTCAGTTTTTGGAATATCTTTTAACATCCAAAATAGGTATTGATATTCAATTCATCAAAAATGTAGGACTATGCAATGCTGAAAGTAGGATTCATTATGCAGATCCAATCATGGATATGAACATCAAGCTGTGCAAGTTCAATCCCTTCAATTGCAGAATTTGACAAGTTTTCTTGCACATTTCAGGTTTGCTATGTTATGAACCACTCTCCTAAATAATTAATGGCAATTTGCCCTGCTGTTTAGGGAATATCTTGAATTGGAACTGATTACAAACAGTTATGTAATATTTATTCATTATCTGCAACAACTCATCAATTCATACCTTCTTGAAGCAGTCTAGATTTCAGATGTTTGATATGAGAAGAGAGTGTCACACTTTTGATTGAACACACACTTCTTCAAGACCATTCCCTGTAACATTTTGATTGGAGAATAGGATGTGCTACAAGAGGTTCAGGAATTCAGGAGTTGTCAATAATGCTGCAGGTTCCTTCCCTTTGAGCCTGAACTATGAATACCTTTGCCATTCTCACCTCTGCCAGCTGAAAGTAAAATTTATTCTGAACTACAATTATTTCACACTATCAGAGGTTTTTGATTTATTGTTACAAGAGCAGTGGAAATGCACCTGTAGGCATATTTACAATGGGTTAAATTTGCAATTTAGGTCAAGGCAACTACCATGTACAGTTATTCACATATATTGAGGATAATACATTTCTGAAAATAAATCCATTTTGGCCATGCAGTTCAGAGTATTTCAATAGTGATGTTCCCCAAGGCAGAACAAACCATAGATCTTATTCATAGCACTGTAAGGGATAGACATGCTTGAATACAGTGAGGGAATCCCTTTGTGAGTGAAGGGAACAGTCAGCCAATAATAGCAACAGGCACCAGCCTGATATGCTGAGAAGACATCATCACTTGAAGATAATTAAGACTGCTCACAATTACAAACAGTGATGTGCAACAAAGACTAAAGGAAGACATCTGAAGTCACCCCAATTCTCTGGCATACCCTGATCATGACATCAACAGAAAGAAAAGACATCTTTGTATGTGAGCTCACTACATGTGGAATATCCTGCAGGACAAGTCATTTGTTGCCATACACTGGCAACCACAGCTAGAGAAACATTGAAGATACTCAAACATGGGCTATGATGTGGAGTCACCATGTAGATAAGTCAGTGGAGTCTTGAGAAGGAAACTATTTTGACATTGAGCCTCACTACAGAAACCATCAATCGGCTAGACTTGGAGACAAAATACTGGCAATGGCAATTAGGCTCCATGCACCCTTCTAAAGAAGTTCAAATTGAAATATATATTCCAGACCAGTAGTATACAATTGCCTAAATAATGAGTTATCAATCTATTGAAAGCTCTGTTGCAACCCATATAAGCAATTTTTTCACCAGCAAAACTGGTCAAGGACTTGGAATTTCCATGGATGGGGCCAACCTTTCAAGGGATGTTGAAGATTCTGAAGGGGCATTCAGCTTACTAATTTATCATGATCTTGGACTTGTCTTTCAAATGACTGGAGTAGAATATTCTAGATACCGGTGTGCATTTTGTAGTCATCCCTGAGCTCTAAAGTTAACTATCATCAGTTGCAGTTCTTTAGTTCACTGACTCATCATATTTGATAGATCAGCACACATTTGTTTCATGTTTACATCAAAGGCACCCATGCCAGTTATCATGCATCCTTCTCTATCATTGATCTGCCACATTGATTAGACAATTTATGCATTACATGTCTGCTAGTCTTTTCTACAACCCTAAATGTGTGGGTTCAGAATGGTAGACTCAAGCACACCCTCAAAAATCTATGATACTAGCATTGTACATTCATTAGCATAAAGGTGGTCATTGACAAAGTGGCAGGTTTATTCATGCTTCCACACTGCCCATCAGAATTCAAGATAGTCACACTTCTAGTCAGTATGCAACAAGAGCCAACCCAGGAATCGTGAAGCTTGCCTTGTCTTTGTGATACTTGCGAGCCCTCAGGAATATGACAAGGTCAATTGAAGGCATTTTTGCTTCTAGTCAAATGGTTTTTTGTGTTGGCTGTCTACTACTACTGTGGTATGTTCCATTCTGTGAGTCAATCCTTCTACTCATTTTCTAGTATAAAAGACTTGCACAAGCAGACAGACAGACCATTGAGCTCAGTTCTACGATGTTCTCAAAAGGTGGGCATCTATTCATTCACATCTCAGAGCAACTGAGCTCACTCGTACTCCCCTAGTTGTGCTACTCTTGCCAGCATATCTATCTGTTGCAGTTGGAAGTATCTTACCTGCTGTACCAGGTCCATGTCACGATTTTAACCCCTAATCGCATCACAAGATGACCCCTATCCTTACCTTAACCCCAGACTCATTGCTTAGCCGCTCAACCCGCGCTTTGTCATCCTCACTCACCTAACCCTTATACGATTCGCTCGCTATCCTTGCTATCGTCACCATCTTTGGGACTCTCCTTCAATGTACCAATACGCTTTACTCAGCTGACACTTCAGACCCTTCTCGCTGGCCAAACACCGGCGCCTAAATAATGGACAACAGTAGTATACGACTTGTGTATTTAAGTAGCACGGCTCGCGCTGGTAAAACCCCAGCCTCGAGCTAAGTTAAATTCATACCAACTTACTCGAAACTCACTCCACCTCTCATAAGTCGAAGAGTTAAGGCCTTAGTCTTGACTTCACGCTAACAGGTTGACGCACCGGTGTTACTCGAACGCGAAGTAGCCGGTTGTTTGTCATTGTTAGGATCACGTGAAGGTTGGGTCTAACAATTAGCTCGAGGCTTCCTCACCCTCTTTTCCTTACACGCTCGACGTGAAGGAAAAGACCGTATGTCCACTGCCCCAAGCCTAGCCGTACTCGCTATCCCCTCCGTCATCGGGCTCCTAGCCCTGCTAGGGATCCTCTACTACTACTACCAGGTCATCAAAGACTTGTCTCCTCCCCTTCATCGCCTTCTTCAACAGATTCTATGTCATCTTCCCGCGAAGAGCAGGGCACGGGCCAGCCCTTGGAGCCGGACCAGACCTCGCTCAGGACCCAGAAATCGACGAGGACGTGGAAAGAGCGTTTCCACCTCGGCCAGCGACGCCCCACCCCATCCTCGCCCGACCCCAACACGCCTACCCCCCATCGTCCAGCCCCGCCCCCTCCTCGCCCTCCCGGATCCCCCGGTACATCCCACTGGAGGAGATCCAGGCAGCAGTACCGCTGCAGCCATCCCCAGATCCCCTGCCTCGCGTGGACCTTGCCGACTTCTACCGGCGCGCGCGCACGCAAGGGTTATTCGGGGCAGGGACGAGCGCCGAACAGGTAATCAGAGAGTACGAAGCGACTCACCCAGCCAGCCCTCCGCCGGACCCTCCCATGCCTGAGCAAGCAGCGACACCCTCCGACCCCCCGTCTACGTCGACTATATCTCCTTATCATCATCATCCGTACCCGCGCCGACCCTCACAAACGAGCCGGTCATCCCGCGAGGGCGCTTCCCCTCTGACCACTCCACCCCTAGCACGCAGTCCCCATTCCTCACCCCCCACGAGTCCGCCCAGTCCCCTGTGGGTAACCCCAGCGTCCCCTTCCCAAGCATCAGTCTGCCGCCGCCCTCAACCATACTGGCGGCCCCAGTCCCACTCCCAGCAGTCAGTCTCCCAGCGAGCGAGACCTCATTCCTCCCATTCGATCTCCCGGCGACACCGATAGCGACGGAGGAATCAACTCCGACACCAGCGGAGCCGGGGCTCTTCCCCGACCCCTTCGCTCCTTCCTCGGGTCCGGCTACTCCAACCCACGCATCGACCTCACCGACGACGAGTAGGGCCGAAGAAGCAATCGATTGGGATGAAGTAGAAGCGTATATACAAATAGCTGACCCGACGCCAGCACAACTGACCAACATCATGGACACCCCGGAGGCGTATTGGGAGTATTTTTTAAATTTAGCAGCAGATCAATACCGATACATTTCCAGCTTTCCCGGCCGAGAGGCCAGTAGGAGAACGAACGAACCCACGAGACGAGGATGTCGTAACCCAGAAGAATTCTTAATCAGGCCAAAACACAGGGCCGCCGATTACATCAATCAAATGACGGGAAACTACCGAATCACGCTCGTAGCCGCAGCCGGCCCGGAATCTGCCGGACCCTCCCACGCGCAGCCACCCCTGCAGGGAGGCATCGAAAGGAAGGCCACGAGGCGAGACCCAGCCACCGGAAGGAAGGCGAGACCCCTCGCAGGACTCCACCGGATCATGGGAGAAGAGGGAAAAGAAGAAGGAACTAGCCATAAAGCTCGAACGAGAGCTGAAGGCGGTTCGAGCCGAGCTCGCCGCCAGCAAGCCAAACCCAGGATGGATACCAGAAGAAGGGCATGGCGACGGCTCGCCCCACCCCTCGCACGACCCAGACCTCGCCTCGCTACCAGACTACCCCAGCCGACCACCCGGCAATGCCACCCACTAACCCCGGACCAAACATGGTCCTCGGCGACTTCCGACTAAACGTAAAACCCATCCTCGTAAAAACCCCCGACCCCTTCTCCGGCGAATCAGACGACATCCAGCGCTTCATCTGCGACTGTGAACTCTACTTCCAGACATTCGCAGGATTCTTCGCCGACTGCCAACAAAGTCGTATTCGCCGTCTCCCACATGATAGGACTAGCCAAAGACTGGTTTGTCACCCTCCAACGCGACCTCATCTCCCGAACCAGGGGCCACCACCGATTCCCATCGTGGATCGACTTCCAGCGAGCCCTCACCGCTCACTTCGAGGACCCCGCCGTCAAAGAGAAGCACCACGCCGCCATGCTAAACCTAAAATGGCAGGTCGGGAAGGAGACCGCGACCGAATACTTCCAGAAGCTCGAGAACCTGGCCATCAAAGCCGGACTTCGAGAAGCGACTGGAGAACGAGACCAGCTGACGATGGCCCTGAAGGCCGGTGTACCAGAAGGAATGGTAAACCGGATCTCGGACATCGGCATACTGGTGCCGAATGGCTACTACGAATGGAAGGACCGCATCAAGAGTAACGACGAACACCGACAACGCAATAAGGTCGTCAACAGCATGGTACACCCGGAACGACCAACGACCACGACCCACCCTACCAGGCCACCCCCGTCTACGAGCCCAACGGCACCGACAACGATACCCTCCGGCGACAGGAGGACCGGGACAGGGACGACTTACGGCGGCCAAGGGCGCCCCATGGACGTCGACCGACTCCAGGCACGCAACGAGGGAAGATGTTACAACTGCAACGAGAAGGGGCACATAGCGAAAGGTGCCCGCAGCCAGGCCGCAGAAGGAGATCGACCGACAGCGAACTCGCGCCCAGATATGCGAAATCATCAGCCGATACGAGGACGAATATAGCACTGCGCCAGAAGACTTGGCGTCTACCTCCAGGAGTCGAGGAGGTAAAAGGGTAGGCCGGTGTGCGAGCGACTCCGCGCAACCGGCCCGAAAAGAATATAATAGTGTGTCATCGAAATCTTGTACTAGTACTTATACACCGCATGTAGGATCCGAGAAACCGAATACACCTATGCCTTACCAAAAAGAGTCGAACCACAGGCAGCCGAAGGACCGGCAGGAACGGAAGTACACGGCCGTTCCTGCAACCGCACCAGCCGAACCTGCCGAAAGGCCTTAGGCTACCTGCCGAGGGCGCGGCCGAGGTGATCCCGACCTCGGCAGAAGAGTTAGCAGGGGAGCCCTCCCCACAGGTCGCAAGCGTCCCAGCGAGCAAGAACAAGACCGCTACCCCGACTAGCGATGGGGGCCGAACGGGGGCCTGCACGCCCCATACGACGAGCAAAGTACCTATCCCACACCCCTCCTTCCCATACCACTTCCAGAATGGGAAATGGACCATGCGCCCTTGGGACTCGGCAACGGGCGCCATCATCGGGCTCACCACCGACGAACAGCCCCCAGAGCCGATGCCCACGACCGAGTACCCCCACGACCCCAAGGAGTGGCTCAAGCCTTGGGGCGCCGAATGGGTCTGGCGCTCCCTATTCGCAGTCATGCCCGCTGCAACCGGCACCTTAAGGTGCTGGGTGCACAAGGACCGCCAGCGGGAAGTCACCGACGACCTCATTCGACGCCTCCGAGCCGCCCAGCGGTCGAAGGCCCTGGAATGGCTCGAAGGAGCTTAAACAACCACGGCGCTTCGTCCATGCCGCCCAAGCACGCGGAAAGGATCTTGCTAGTACCAATCCAGTTGGAAACATTGGAAAGGAGGAAGACCATCGACACGACGGCCCTGGTCGACAGCGGATGCACCGGAAGCTCCATCAACCGAGCCTTCGTCGAAAAACACAACCTTGCCACCCGAGCCACGGCTCACCCCATACCAGTGTTCAATGCCGACGGGACCAGGAACCAAGCCGGCGAGATCAATGCATTCGTCGAAGTCCGCCTCCGAATCGGCGACCACGATGAACGAATAGACCTCGCAGTCACTGACCTAGGGGACAAGGACGTCTTCCTGGGCCACGACTGGCTCGTCCGACACAACCCCTTTGTCAACTGGAGCACGGGCAAAATCACCTTCGCCCGCTGCCAGTGCCGACAAAACCCCCTCACACCCCCTGATGCCGACGAGACAGACAGGTGGGACGAAGAGCTGGAAGAAGGAGACACGATCCTCGCCGTCGACATGACCGAGGAAATAAGGCTGCGAGCGCATGTCGCGAATGACCTCGCCGCCTCAGACTATGCCACTCGACCCGAGCGGACCTTCGAGGAGATGGTCCCCGAATGGTGTCGAGACTTTAAAGACCTATTCGCCAAAGAAAACTTCGACGAGCTACCTGCATGAAAACCTTGGGACCACGCAATCGAGCTAATCCCAAACGCCAAAGCCACCCTAGACTGCAAGGTCTACCCCCTCAGCCCATGAGAACAGGAGGAGCTGGACCATTTCCTCGACGAGAACCTGGCCACCGGCAGGATCCGAGCCAGCAAATCGCCCATGGCCTCCCCCTTCTTCTTCGTCAAGAAGAAGGATGGGAAGCTCCGACCAGTGCAGGACTATCGCAAGCTCAATGAGATGACGATCAAGAATCGCTACCCACTACCGCTCATCTCCGAACTAATGGACAAGCTGAAGGGGTCTCGCTACTTTACCAAGCTGGACGTCCGGTGGGGATACAATAACGTGCGCATAAAAGAGGGGGACAAGTGGAAGGCAGCATTTCGCACTAATCGCGGACTCTTCGAGCCGACAGTAATGTTTTTCGGATTGACCAATTCCCCGGCCACCTTTCAATGGATGATGAACAATATCTTTCGCGATCTAATCACCACGGGAAAAGTGACCATTTACCTCGACGATATCCTCATCATGTCCAAGGACCGAGCGGAACACTGCTGTCTGGTACGAGAGGTGCTGAAGACCCTACGGAGACATCGCCTATACCTCAAGGCGGAGAAGTGCGAGTTCGAGACACTCGAGACAGAGTACCTGGGAGTTATCATCAGTGAAGGGGCCATCCGCATGGATGCGGTAAAAACCAAAGGGATCACCGAGTGGCCCGTGCCCACCAAGAAAAAGGAACTACAATCGTTCCTAGGGTTCACGAATTTCTATCGACGATTTATTCGGGACTACAGCAAAATCGTACGACCAATGACAAAGTTGACAGGGAAGGAGCCCTGGGTGTGGGGAGCAGCGCAGCAGCAAGCGTTCGAAGAGCTGAAGCGCAAGCTAGCAGAGGACGTGGTGCTAGCCATACCGACGGACGAGGGGAAGTTCAGGATCGAGGCCGACTCCAGCGAGGGAGCGATCGGTGCAGTACTATCACAGCAGCAGGGCACCGCCTGGAGACCAGTAGCATTCCTCTCCAAGGCCCTAACGGTGACCGAGCGGAACTACGAAATCTATGACAAGGAGCTGCTGGCCATCATGCACGCCCTTGGCGAATGGAGGCACTACCTCATGGGGGCAGCACAAACGTTCGAGATCTGGTCCGACCACCAGAACCTCCAGTACTTCCGACAACCGCAGAAGCTAAACCGACGACAAGCCCGATGGGTCACAGAGCTGGCCGAATACCACTTCACCCTACACCATAAACCCGGAACCGCCAACCGCAAGGCCGACCTCCTGAGTCGAAGGGCCGACCACGACCAGGGAGGCAACGACAACCGGGAAACCATCGTACTACCAGACAAATACTTCGTAACACCAGCACACATCCGAGCCCTGCAGATGCCGACGAGGGGAGAGGTAGAAGAAAGAATCGAGGAAGCAACAAAGGACTCAGCCCACTGGGACAAAGGAGTCGCCGACTCACTCAGTCATGCCCGAGGAATCGAGCAACGGGGAGGATTACTCTTCTATGATGGCAGGATATATGTTCCCCCCGAAGCTACACTTCAAGGCGACATAATCTCCTACCATCACGACCACATCACCGCCGGACACCCTGGAATCGCCAAGACCAAGGAGCTCGTACAACACGACTACTGGTGGCCACACCTGGGAAGGGACGTCGAGAAATACGTCAAAGGGTGTGAAGCTTGCCAAAGAACCAAGACCATAACACGCCCCAAGCCGGCCCCACTACACCCAAACGAGATCCCAACCGAGCCATGGACCCACATCTCGGTCGACATGATGACAGGCCTCCCCAAGTCGAATGGAAACGACGCCATCCTCCTCATCGTCGACCGCTTCTCTAAACAGATCATCCCGGTCGCATGCGACACCGAACTATCATCGCAAGGATGGGCCAAGATCCTACGAGACCACGTATACGCACAGCACGGCATGCCCTCGAAGGTCATAAGCGACCGGGGACCCCAATTCGTCTCAAAATTCCTCAAGGAATTATACCGACTCCTCGACATCAAAGGCAACCCCTCCACCGCATACCATCCCCAGACCGATGGACAAACCGAGCGCACGAACCAAGAAGTCGAAAAATACCTACGACTCTTCGTCAACCATCGACAAAACGACTGGGCAGACTGGCTACCCCTCGCCGCATTCCAACACAACAACCGTGTACACTCGGCGACTGGGAAGAGCCCCTTCTTCGTCAACTATGGGCGCCACCCCCGAGTAGTCGCCGACAGCACCCCCCGAGGAACCAGAATACCCGGGGCCACGGACTTCGCCACCGAGATGAAGAAAATCCACGATGAGACACAGGCCGCATTGGAGAAGGCGGCACAGCAGATGAAAACCAACTACGACCACCATACACAGCCGTCCACCCAATACCACGTAGGCGACAAGGTATGGCTGGACGCAACAAACCTACACCTACCACGACCAAAGAAAAAACTCGACGACAAATGAGTCGGACCCTTCCCAATCCTCTCTGCCATCGGGCTCTCAGCATACAAACTCAAACTACCCGTCACATGGAAAATCCACCCGGTCTTTAATGAATCCCTACTCATGCCATATGTTCCCCCTACATTTCCTACCCAAATAACGATGCCACCGCCGCCACCAGACATTATCGACGATGAAGAGGAGTACAAGGTAGAAGCAGTTATCGACACCAGACAGAGACGAGTCAGAGGAAAGAAGAACCAACCATCGAGACTAGTAACAGACTACCTAGTCAAGTGGAAGGGCTATTCTGACAAAGAAAACCAATGGGTAAGGGAAGACCTACTCGAACACGCGACTGACGCAATAGTGGACTTCGTAAAATCGCAACAACGTCTAGTAGCGCCAGCAGTCGGGACAACTGCCTTAACAGGGGGGTAATGTCACGATTTTAACCCCTAATCGCGTCACGAGACGACCCCTATCTTCACCCTAACCCCAGAACTCATCGCTCAGCCGCTCAACCTGCACCTCGTCATCCTCGCTCGCTTAACCCCTGTATGATTTGCTCGCTATCTTTGCTATCCTCGCCGGCTTTGGAACTCTCTTTCAATGTACCAATACGACTCGTCCAGCTGACACTCCGGACTCTTCTCGCTGGCCAAACACCGGCACCTAAATAATGGACAACAGTAGTATACGATTTGTGTATTTAAGTAGTGCAGCTCGCGCTGGTAAACCCCAGCCTTGAGCTAAGTTAAATCTATACCAACTTACTCGGAACTCACTCCATACTCTCAAAAGTCGAAGAGTTAAGGCCTTAGTCTTGACTTCACGCTAACAGATTGACACACCGGTGTTACTCGAACGCGAAGTAGCTGGTTGTTTGTCATTGTTAGAGTCACGTGAAGGTTGGGTCTAACAGGTTGTCATTTCCAGCATGGCACAGCATCACTCGTCTCGTGCATCTTTGGCACATTTCTCAGCCTGATGAGCCTCCTCAACAGCACATTCAAGATGACTAGGTGCCTCATGGTCGATATTCTGGATTCTGGATGATCTCCAAGGTGGGGGAGCATTGTCATGAGGGTGAAGTTCATTGTGGTCACTGGTAGGTGGTTCTTGTTCAGGTAGGATTTCTGGCTCAACTGCAGGAGGTTCAGGCTCATTGACAACAGGTTGATGTTCGAAAGTATCAGGGGGATGGCTGTCTAGGGGAATAGTGGGGTGTGGTGTGGTAGAGGCAGGAGTGGGACCAATGGGCTTGGTGTGGTGTGTCATTTGTGCCACAGGCATCGTTGTTTGATGGCTCCCGATTGAAGGATATGTGGTGGGATGTGATGATGCATTGAGACTGTGGGTGATAGCATTGGTATGCCTTCACATGAGCTTCATATCTGATTAGTATGCACTCAACTGATCTTTCTAGGATCTTTGGGTTGTGCCAGTTCTGGATTAGCACAAAAGCCTTGCAGCCTATCTCCTGTAAATGAGATAAATTAGATTTTTTCTTGTGCCACATCTCAAAAGGTGTCTTTCCCATCAAGGATTTAGTTATCATCAAGTTGTCAAGATATTGTGCAGTGAGGTAAAACTCATCCCAAAGGTTAGGTGGACACTTGGCTTCAATGCACATGGTTTGAGCTTTGTTCATGAGTGTATGATATTGATGTTCAACCCTGCCAATGTGAGTGGATGTGTGCAGTACTGTGAACTCATGTACAGTCCCCCTAGTTTGTAACCATTTCTTCATCTCTGTTGTTTTGAGCTCACCATTGTCAGTCCAGTAGATACCAACTTTTAATCCTGTTTTGAGTTCTCTTGCACACTCCCAAGCCTGAAGTTCAGTAAAGGCATCCTTTTTATTCTTTAACAGGATAGACCATGCATGACTTGTGTAATCATCAACGATATTCATGATGTATCTGTATCCTGTTATCCCAGTTTACTGATGAGATGACATTGTCCTCAAAGGCTAGCCATCCTTCATATTCCACACGTTCAGCCATTGATGGGTTGGGGAGAGTGTCCAAGAAAGCAACAGTAGTGTCAGCTGGAAGTCCAGAAAATTCTGGTGTTTCAGAGCTGTTATGGGTGACTAGAGGGGTGATACTCCCTGTGTTAGCATCAAGCAGGTATGCAGTGCCATGAGTGGGGTCTTTGTAGATTGTGAGGTGACCCTTCTTTTCAGCTGGTTTGCTCCCCCCCTTCTTTTTGGCATCATGATCCCACCACTTGGCAGCCTTGGACTCTTCAATTGTCTTTCCAGCCATACCTCCACCTTCTGCCACACAGTATGGACAGTGTGACCTTTGGGTGATGGGCACAAAGGGTTTGTGCAACTTGGTGGAGTACATGTACCATTGTGACTGGTGGCAGCCAGGGCAATGTCTTTGGTAGATTTGTCATCTGTGTCAGATAGCTGTTGCTGAGTATCTAGGTCATGATGAATATCTGACGATTTGACAGGGTCATCCTTGGTAGACCAGTTTATACTCTGTGCAATAGACGTATGCACAGATAGTAGATCTCCAGACATCACATTGAGCATCAAGATACACAGGAATAAATCAGTAGAGGGCTGGCCCATGTTCCAGATCCTGGTATTGAGTTCAGAGAGGCAGGCAGTGGTAGTGGCAAGTCATTCTTGATGAGTATACCAGATGGCAAGAGCTTCTTGGATGAGGTTGATTTGAACAATGGGGCCCTCCTGCTCATGGCGAGTAGATAGTGATTTCCAAATGCTGGCAGCTAGTACAGAACCCAGGGTGGATATAAATTCCTTTTCATCAGAGTGGCATTTCATCTGGACAAAACTGATAACAGCATGATCATTCGTGGACCAGTTTTGTGCAGCGATAGGTTCTGTGTCAGCATCAGGGTGCTTCCAGGTTCCAAGTAGGTGGCAGTCAAGGCCACTGGAAAGAGCAAGGAGATCAAGTATGTCTCGACTCCATGAATGCCAGTTGTTCTTCTCTTTATCAAGGATGTTGCCAGCAAAGAGGGCAGCTTGGATGTTGATAAGAGGGACAGAGGGCTTTGAGGATGACTTGATGGTCATTGTAGTGGCAGAGTTCGGGTTCTAAAATCTTGTCTTATAGTGAGATAGCAGCAAAACCCATAACCTTTTAGAATCCAAGCTCTAAAGATATATGGAGTCTGTAAAATAGTAATCTAAGTGGTATGTGAGCAAATACAGTTATAGTGAGATACAAGGAAGTGCATACCTCAGTTTACAATGCAGTGTTGCAGATGAACTGAGGTAGCATAACAAAAGAGTCCTACTTATATACTGTAGAGGCCCTAGTGGCACTATTACTTTGTTATCTAAAATAGGTATGGTAAGTCAAGACAATGATAAATGAAATATCATAAACAATAAGAAAAAGAGCATTGGAGTTCTTGGTGGCACATTTACATTGTGAGTACCAACATTCCACCATTCCAGGACATGGATTATCCATGAATTGGACTCCCTCTTGCTACTGCAGTTCGGAAATCATTAACAAGACATGTTCCATGCGTCATGGACATTGAAAACCTTGAAGATAATGTTCAATTCTTGTCATATCCGAACCCAAGGAAGCCTACACATGCCTATATCATTGAATTGTCTATCGAGACTTCAAGACATCGATATCCATTGATTACTTGACCAATCCGAACTTTGATTTACCCAACTGGTATTGAAAGAAGTTGAATCTAGCCTATGAGAAGTTATTGCAATGACTTCAGGGACCTGTGGAATACGAATTCCTCACCAGATTATTCTTGCAGTCTTCAGAAATGAATTCCTTCGAGCAAGAACTTGATTCTATGGTTGCAGCATCAGATAACTACTTGCATTTGATGAATGGAAACCTACATTGGGAGGAATGCAATGGCTATGTGCATGTGATGAGTATAGCTGGGGTACAAATCAAACCTAAGACTTATCCAGCTGTCCAGAGACATGCTGCAGTCATCAAGGACATCAGTCGTGTGGTACCTCGACCTCTTGTCACTGTAGCAAGTGTCAATGGAAGGCCCTGTCATGCTTTAGTTGATACTGGATCTCTTGGAGATTTTATGTCGACACAGTTAGCAGATCAATTGGCAGTAACAAAGACTTACCTGCCAAATCCTATTCTGCTTCATCTTGCGGTACAAGGATCACATTCAAAGATACTCTGTGGGACAAAGGTTCAGTTCAAATACCAGAATATTCAAGCAGAGCATTACTTTGACATTGCAAATCTATCTGGATATGATATGGTTCTTGGTACACCATGGTTATATCAATATAATGTTCATGTTAGCTTCAATCCTTTGTCTATTGAGATTGGAAGTGATACAGCATTACCTATGGTTGGAGATAATGTTAGTAAGGTCCAGACACAAGCTATGCTGATTAGTGAGGATGCACTCGAGCAAGTTCATGCAGAGCTTCGAGAATATGCTGATCCTATCTGCAAGACAGCTTCGGAAACACCCTTACCACCATTACGAAGTATTAACCATGAGATTCCACTCATAGACGAGCACAAAGTGTATCCCTGGAGACCGTCTCGATGCCCTGAGGCATTTCACTCACAATGGGACCAGAAACAAAGGGATTACTTGTCATCTGGTAGGTGGAAACTCACTACCGCTGGAAATTCAGTACCAATGATGCTGATTCCTAAAGTAGGGAAACAGAAACACCTGCTTTGGACTGTCATAGACTTGCATGCATGCAATGCAAACACTCGCAAGGTGTCTGCACCTCTTCTAAGCATCAAAGGGATCTTGCATCGAGTTTCCAAGTGCAAATATCGCAGCATAATCAATGGAAAGGATGCCTACAAGCAGATTTGAGTCATGCCAGAGCATGTCAATAGGACTACAGGCACCACTCCTGATGGAAATATGGTGAGCCTTGTTCTTCAGCAGGGTGATTGTAATGCACCTGCCACATACCAAGTGGCTGATGAACATTATTTTTTTGCCATACATAGGTGTCTTCATGGAAGTTTATCTCGACGACATGATTATATACTCTAATAGCCTTGAGGAACATGTTAAACATGTCAAATGCATTATAGATGTATTGAAACAAGAGCAACTATACCTGAGTTCACCTCTAAGTTGAATTTCTTGCCAAAAGAAATGAAGGTACTTGGCCATATCATAGATGACAATGGTATACGCATGGATCCTGATAAAGTTGACTCCTAGTGACAAACTGGAAAACCCCTACATCAAAGGGATTATTGTCAGGATTTCTGGGAAGTGTTGGATACCTTGCAGATGACTTACCTCGCATCCGTGGTCCCATGGGAATTCTTTCCATGGATTGACTGGTTCAACAGTTCCATTTCGTTGGTCTTATACTGAACAACGAGCCTTTGATGAGATTAAAGAAATTGTGGAACACCACCGCAACCATAGTCGAGTACTTGGACTATACACCTGGTCATAAAGATGTTTGGAGGGTTACAGATGTGAGCTCTGCCAGTATTAGCAGGATACATTGCACCCTGGTGATGATTGGCAGAAGGCTACTGTTGCAGCATTCTACTCAGCAAAACTCAGTTCTGCACAGCAGAGATTATGCAGTACATGTGTCTGGAAATGCTTGCAGGTCTTGAAACAATGTTGCGACATCAGGATATCCTATAAGTGAGTTAGGTTTACTGGGATAACACATCATAAGGGTCTCATTCACCTTATGGAAACAGAAAGACCTTTGACATGTGTAGACAAGCATGCTGGTTGGAAAAATATGAGTGCATTCGATTTCGAGGTTAAATGTTATGATTTTTACCCCTATTTTGATCCTAACCCCAGATATCCCTTACTATCATTGCTCGACCTCAACCCCTATCTCGTGCTATCCATGAATCAGTGCTTAACTCCACTCGTTCACTTCATCTCATCTTGCCTTCTCACTACGAACAGGACCATCCCTTGTACTTGCCATTTGTTACTTAATCACCTGTTCACACTGATTCGCTTCTCTATGAACAAACACCATTGCCACACAATGTACAACAGTAGTATATGAACCATGTATTTAAGTAGGACGCTTGCACTGGTACAAACCAGCTTCGAGCTAAGTTATAATATACCAACTTATGCTTGACACTCAAATCTCTCCTCGAAAGCCACGCGCTTAAGACTTAGCCTTGCCTTCATGCTAATCGACAATCTCACCAGGAATACTTGAACATGAAGTAACCAGTTGTTTGTCATTGTTAGAGTCACATGAAGTTTGGGTCTAACAATTAGCTCAAAGCTTCCCTACCCTCTTTTATTTACATGCTTGTCATGAAAGAAAAGACCGTATGTCCTTGCAAAACACAGATCTCACCCTCCTTACAATCCCCACCATCATCGGCCTCTTGGCCCTAGCTGCCATCTGCTGGTACTACTACCAGGTCCTCGTCAGCTTTTTCCTCCCCTTTGTCTGCCTCTTCCACTGCTTCTATGTCATGTTCCCACACCAAGCAGGGCTTGGCCCTGATGTCTGAGGAGCAGGACCGAACCTCCCTCTGAACCCAGAGGTTGAGCAGGACCTGGAAGGAACGGCTCAATCTGACACGCCTCCTCCCCAGGCATCAACACCCTACCCTGCCTGTTCCCACACTAGTTCCCAAAGTATCCACACCTACCCCCCACCAGGACCACCTCCAAACCAGCCCCTCCCAGATCCTCCTGCTGATACCACTGCAGGAGATTCTCGAAGTGACGCCATTGCGTGAGCCAACGCCTTCCATACCGAGCTTGCCCGATCCACCCTTTGGGTCCACAGAAGATGATACCGACACACAACGATATGCATGGGAGGTGAGGGCCAGCAATCCAGACAGCCCATGGCTGGACCCTCTAGAGCGTGACCTTCCACTGACACCATCCGTCCCCCCAACTATGCCGACCTATTGCCCATACCTGGCCAGACGACCATCGCAAATGAGCTGAACCTCGTTGGCCACATACACGCTGGCGAGCCCAGGGGCAGACCCCGTTGGCCAGCCAAGGAGACAGACAGCAGCACTGATGAATCCCGATTCACCACCCCCACAAGAGCTCCCCAGCCCCTTGTGGCTACCAACCCAGATCCATTCGAAGCCCACCAATGACCACCCTCCCCTTTCCAATCATGTCGGCCAATGATGACCAAGCCAGCATATGCTCCATGGTCGACTACCCATGAGCCTCAACCAGCACCATGGATCCCAGTTCAACCCCACACAATCCTACTACCGATACCAACCCAGATGATGACTTGGACCCCATCGTACCTGAGCCCAAAGACAACTCTGATAGCAGGACCCAGCTCTGACACCAGGGTCAGGAGTCTATCCCTGACCCAACCAGACATGCTCTGGCCTATGATTCCCATCATCCAGGGTCGACATTGACTGACATCGAGGCACAGGCTGGGAACAGCCTGAGATGGGATGAGGTAGAAGTATACATATACAGAAACCTAGTGGAAGAAAGTAATTAACCTGCAACCCCACAACTGGGAAGAGATGTGGGATCAGTACCTTGATCTAGCTGTAGCAGAATTCACTTATTAAGACAGTACATATACCAAGCCGATTGGGGCAAGTCCATCAATTCCGAGATCAGGAGATACTGAGACATGAGGGCTACTTAACCAGGCCAAAGAATGGGCCACTTGGCTGATCAATCAGCAGGCCGAGATCCCCTTCCACATCACCATCCATGCCATGGCAGAACCAGAAGCTGCAGGCCCATCCCAGGTGCAACCACCCATCCAGCCTGGAATAGAATCACGACCACCAGACCAAAGGACTGATCAGAAGAAGCCCCAGCTGCCATCCCGAGGATCAGTCAGCGACTGGGAACATGATCAGATCAACCAACAAGCCATCAAGAAGGCATGAGAAGACCTCTGCATCACCCTAGCCAATGCCACCAAAACCTGTGCCACATCCAGATGGAAACCAGGTGACACCCCAGGAGGCTCCCCACACCTGCTGGCTCAAGATGAGTTGGCCTCGCTACAAGGACCTCCTGGGGGACCACCCAACTGGCCTTCTGATAACCCTGCCCCCAAGATGACAGTGGGCGACCTTTGACTCAATGTCAGGCCCACACTCATCAAAACCCCAGACCCATTCAAGGGCGCCTCCAATGACTTGCGACGCTTCATAAATGACTGTGAACTTTATTTTCAGACCTTCCTCAGCTTCTTCACTGATGGCAACAAGATCATCTTTGCTGTTTCCCATATGGAAGGATGAGCCAAGAATTGGTGGGTCAGCATACAGGAGGAATTATACTCCTGCTCCTGCCTTCACCATCAATTTCCCACTTGGCTTGACTTCAAGGATGCCCTCAAAACCCAATTCAGGGATCCCGCCATAACTGAAAAACATCACCAGGTGATGACCGAACTCAGATGGAATGTCGGCGTCGAAACAGCAGTAGAGTATTTCCAGAAGTTGGAAGATCTTGGAAGGAAAGCTGAGCTGATCCATGATGTGGGAGAATAGGACAGATGACCATGGCAATGAAGGGAGGAGTTCCACGCATAGATCTGCAACAAGATCACTGACATGGGAATCTTGTTGCCAGAATGGCTATTACAAATGGAGGAAGCAAAGCATCAAAGGTGACAAAGCTTGACAATGCTTGAAGGTCATCGACAACATGATAACATGCCCCAGCACTGCTGCAAAGCCAACCCTGCCCATGACTGGACATGCCCCAGCAACAACACCTGCAACCACTGACAAGTGGACCAGGATGAGAACGACTTATGGCAGGTGAGGCCAACCAATGGACATAGATTGACTAAAGGTGAGAACCGCTGGGCTATGCTATAACTGTAATGAGAAGGGACACTTCACCCAAGAATGTCCCAAGCTGAAGAAACTGTATTATCAGCCACCACGCTCTAAAGTGCAGATTTGAGCCACTATCAAACAACTCAAGAACAAATATTCCACTGCCAAGAAGACACCCTCTACCAGCAGTATTGAGGAGGTAAAAGATTAGGCCAGGAGTGCGATTCTGCCCAATGAGTGGATGAAATTTTCGGCTTTGGGCATTCTCAGGTGAAGTGCCCTTTCTCGTTACAGTTGTAGCACAGCCTGGCAGTTCTCATGTGAAGCCAGTCTACATCCATTGGCTGTCCCTGCCTGCTGTAGGTCATCCCCATCCTGGTCTTCCTGTCGCCAGAAGAGGGTGTTGTTGTTGGGGCACATCCACTTGTGGGTGGGGATGGCTTCATAGTGGTGGCAGGGCAGGCTACCATGTTGTCCACTACCCTGGACATCTGTCTGGCTTCATCTCCCTGGATGATCCGCTGCTTCCACTCATGATAATCATTCAGCAACAGGATCCCCATATCGGTCATCTTGTTGCAGATGGCACATGGCACTCCTCCCTTCATGGCCATAGTCATCTGTCCCCTCTTGCCTGTGTCATGAATAAGTTCGGCCTTCCTCCTGAGGTCTTCCAGCTTCTGGAAGTACTCAACTGCCATTTCAAAGCCGACATTCCAGCATAGTTTGGTCATGGCCTGGTGGTGCCTCTCAGTTACTGCTGGGTTGCCGAACTGAGTTTTGAGTGCGTCCTTGAAGTCAAGCCAGGTTGGGAATTGGTGGTGTAGTCAGGAGCATGAGTACAGTTCTTCCTGGATGCTGACCCACCAGTTTTTCACCTTTGTTTCCATATGGGAGATGGTGAAGATGATCTTGTTACCATTGGTGAAGAACCCAGCAAAGGTTTGGAAGTAAAGTTCACAGTCACATATGAATCAGTGTATGTTGTCGGCTTTTCCTGTGAAGGGGTCGGGGGTCTTGATGAGGATAGGTTTGACATTTAGTCGAAGGTCTTCAGGAACCATTTCAGGGGTGGGGTTGTCGCTTGGCTAGCCTGGGGGTCCCCTGGGCAGTCCAGGTAAGGATGCAAGTTCATCTCGAATGGAGGGGTGTGGGGATCCTCCTGGTGTGTCACTGGGTTGCCAGCCTGACACTGGTCGTGTATGGGTGGCAGTGGCGAGGGCGATGTGAAGTGCTTCTTGCATGTTGCATACATTTTGCTGGTTGATCTGTTCCCATTCCCAGGCGCTGGCTGAGCCTCAGGATGGGGGTGTGGGTTTCTCAGGTGTTGGTTCTGCTGGCTTTTGTTCCACCTCATGCTGCAGGGACAGTTGGGCTTGCGAGAGACCTGTGGCTTCTGGGCCTGCCATGGCATAGAGATTGATCTGGAATGGGATTAGTTCCTGTTGGTTGATCAGGCCAGTGGCTCGTTCCTTGGCCTGATTAAGCAATCCTTGTGTTGTGAGATTCTGGTCTTGAATCATGGATCATTCCCTGATTGGCATCATGGTAATGTACTGTCATAAATAGTGGTATTCATTCACTGCTAAATCAAGATACTGCTCCCATGTTTCCTCTTTTGTCATGGGAATTGGTAGCTCCTTCTCCTTCTTTGGCTCAGTCTCATGTATGTATACTTCTATGTCATCCCAGTCAGGCATTGCTGTCCTCACCCTCAAGATCGGTGAGGTTGACCCTGGAATCAGGGAACCCATAGGTAAGGTTATGTCACATAGCTCATGGGAATGCTCCAGCTCCACTGGTGTCAGAACCAATCCCTCCATCAGAGTCATCCTTGTGGGGAGGAATTACAAGATCCAGGTCGTCATTGGGACTGGTCTCAGTTGGGCTATTGGTTGAGGGCTGGGGGATATGGGTACTGGTTGATGCTTGGGGTTGGTCAACAATGGAGCATATGCTTGCTCTGTCATCATCATTGGTAGTGGTATGATTGGGAAGGGGAGAGGGGCTGGCAGCAGATTCGAAAGGGTTGGGGTTGTGAACCATAAGAGGCTGGGGAGTCCTGGTAGGGGTGACAAAGGTGAGCTCAATTGAGCTGCTACTGTCCCATGTTCTTGGCTGGCCAGCAGGGGGCGACCCCTGGGCTCACTGACATGTATGTCACA